>RJWM01012292.1:0-57374 GCA_004363535.1 Dasyprocta punctata | reverse complement strand
TCCTGTCTTTGCAGTATTTCCTTCTTCAATTATTTTCCTAAGATGATTGCTGCTGTTGCCATATTGCGTCGAGTATTTTCCTAATACAAACTGAAACGACTGCCACACAGGCCTCTACATCCTCCACTGTTGCTGCTCTTCCACCTGACTTTGCCAATACCATTACTCTCCAGATCTGGATATTTAACTGAATCTGCACGACTGTGCTCATAGCTAACCCTGTCAACCCGTCACTCTAGGTCTCAGTTTCTAACTGAAATGGTAATTAACCAGAAAATTGTTACTTTTAAATTAACACAATAATAGTGTTTATTAATTTTTCATTCATTCCATAAAAAGAGATTTATTTAATTTTGTAAATTGGATGGCTACTTTTTATCTTCCTTTCATCTCATGATTATGAGTGATACATGCTTTTTACTACATCACTTTCATGTCTCTACTCCATCTTGAGAAGTAATACTCAACTCTAATCACCTGACATATACAGAATCAAACTATATAAGCAAATGATATGCAAAATGATATGCAAAAATAGATTTATGCATATGAAGCCATGTTTATTTCAAGTTTAATTATACCTAATGTACATCTGTCCCTCAAGAAATAAATTTAGCCTTCAAATGATATTCACAATAGGAGAAGGTTTTGATAAATTCATGACCAGAGACTGACATAATAATTTGCTTTGGGTTCTAATAGCTTTTCACTAAAGAAATGCAGAGCTATAATCAGTAACCAAGTAGTAATCTCTGTCTCAAGCAAGCATTTCAGCACTTAGGCTGTGTATTTCTCCATGCAACCCTTCCCAACCAATGCCACAGAGCACCTATCAAAATATTCTTGGTTATTTTAGTAATTCAAAACCAAGAAGAGAGATTTCTTCATGTCCAAGTACAATGAAAGTTTCTTAATCTATGTGACACATTTCAATGCGATTATATTCAATAGTATTTTCAATTTATTTTAGGACTTTGACTGACTAGCATCCCAAAGGGGGAAGATGAAGTGAAAATTATAGACTAGTAGAAATTTGATGCTGAGCTGGGAATTTAGCTCTAGGGGTATAAGTGCCTGCCCGACAAGAGCGAGGTCATGAGTTCGATCCCTGGTACTAAAAAAGAAAAGAAAAGAAACTTGATAAGAACCTAGGACTTAAAACACTATTCACGGAGATAATAGTATATTTTAATTAATGCAAATAATATTTGGATGTTAGGACCTTTCAAGTCATAAATACAGGCCACTCTCTGATTCTTTCAAATGATCTAGTTTTGTTATAAGGATGCTCAGTTAAGTGTGAGAGATTAGAAAGCTCTGTATAGGCCAGTTTTGGCGAAACTAGAATAATTTTATAATCCTCCCACAATCACAAAGCTTGGTGTAGACCTGTCATGTATAACCGGGCCATAAAGGCCCCAGGATCGTTTTACCCTCCAGCAGAGGCTTCCTCTTGGCGTTACTCTGCATTGTTACTCATCCCCTCTCTGCTGCTACTTCCTGTGTTCTGGCTGCTGCCATTGAAATGTTCTGTACTCTGCAATCTGCCACAAGCTTCTTGCTTGTTCACAACATCTGCTACTTCATAATTTCTCCTGGATTATCGCTTCTTCTTAGCTTCTCTGCATAAAGCTGCATTTCTGTATCATGGGTGCGTTTGTGTCTCTTTCTTTGTATTTTACATTTAAAACCCCAAGAAGACAGAATCTTGTCAGATTTGTCACTTAGGTTTTTGGGCCACTCCTCACGATAAGTCTCCTCGTGAAGGCCGCTGGGTATTCCACAGGTGGCTGGATTCTAGCTGACATTCATTCTAGGGCTAGTTCATGAATGCTAGTGTTTATGGGTCAAATGGAACAAGCCATGGAAAGTCCTCAGAAGGGAACAGCAGGCATGACAGGTCTCTGTGGAATCTCAAAAGAAGCCTATAAACACATTGGTTTTATTCATTCCATTTCATTAGATTGCAACCTCTCTAAATCTGCTACAAAATTGCTTTCATTTTTCTGTCCCTAAAGTAAGTTTTATTATCAGGATCATCCGTGGGATATGAGACCTCCGTATAGGATCAGAATGACTCTCAATCACACTAAACAAAGCAGTTAATTGGCTTATGGAGCCATGGTGCTTTCTCTGCTGCTCTCGTCAGCACTATGTGCTAACCAGCTCTGCTAACCAGTCCACTGGTTATCACACAGAAACACACCCTCACACCCACATGCTGCCATCTCCAGCAAACTGCATCTGTGATGAATGAGATTCAATCAGGTTTCTGGCCTTCCAGGTTAAGAATAACATTGCTGCTATTGATAGTATCAATTTATAATTTAATTTTAGATCCTAGCTCTTAAGAGATAAGACTGTTTGTGGGACTAAAATCTAATCCAGTTGAGAGTACTGGACAGAGTTCCATAAATTCTGATGCCCACAAGATAGCCTGATTTCCTTAAGCCTTCAGTATGACACATTTTATAAACCTGAATTTCTGAAATGAATAATAATGAAAGCAGTGACACAAAATTTAATACCTGCTTATCCATTTATCCAGAAGCACAGACTGATCAGCCTGAATCTATGCTTTAAAAAGAAAAAGAAGAGTGGAGGAAAAAATGGACTTGTGATCTTTACAAAACACAAGGAAACAGGGAATCCTCTTAGAGTATTCAGTGAAAATCGATCTCCTATCCTCATTAACTTATCCTTTGCTGTTTATTTAAGAAAACCACACCGGCTTGTTGTAAAAGTTGCAAACGATTCAGAACAATAAACAGAGCTTGTTATTCACAGGGGCTTCCTTTTCGAGGGTCTGTCTTCTGTACCTTTACTTGAGAGCTGCAGCTGTAAGCCCTGCCACCTTCAGCTCTCCTTGACTGCAGACGCCCCCGCTGCTCCCTGATTGATGTAGGCGTAGACTAAGTTATCGGGCAGCTCCTGACCCATCCAAGGAGGATAATTTTATTGCATGTCTGTTTAGCCTCTGTCTTGTGCTCTCTTGAAGGCATCAATTCTCTTAGGTGAAGAACACAAATAAAATTTAAGAAATTCTCCCTCAGGCTAAGAGGTTAGGAATCGTGCCAACATTTCTCTAAATGAAGTCACTCTGTGCATAATCTCTAATGCTCTGGCTATTTCTCACAACCGTGTGCTGCTCTTTGATTAGAGGAGAATTAAAGGCACTGTAGAGTCACTCAGGGGTTTGATTGCCAGTCATTTTCTCTTCAGATCCAGTGTCTGTTTTATAGGATAATCCCAAGATTATCTTTGTTCTCTTTCTTTTGCCATTCTCAAATGCACATGTGTGCAAGTGTGTAAGAAACCTATGAAATAAATGACAAGCAACCATAAACAATAGACATTTCTTCTGTCCCTCTTTTTTATGGCACCATACCCTCTTCCTCTCTGAAAAAATAAGTTTTGAGAAACTGCCATTTTCCCCCAGTGTGGTGCAAAATCGTTACACAAAAATGATAGGGTGGTCTAGCCAATTTTTCCGCTGTACTGTGAATTCTTCAGAACTGCTTTCCTAGGATGTTTCCTGCATGTTTCTCCCTATTCCAGCTTCCTCCAAAGCTTAAAGAGCAGTGAATCAACTCACTCGAATGGCCATAGTTATGAGCACCAGCCCTTAACATTCAGGCTTCATTCTCCCTTTCCAGGCCAAGTTCCAACTGCATTAACCCTAAAGCATTAAATTATGAAATAATCTAAATATATGTACTTTAAAAATAACTTTCATCATATCTAAAAAAGTGGACAACAATATTGAAAAATTATTCACCCTTTAAATGTGAATACTTAATCATTACTGTGAAACATAAATCACTACTGTGAAAAGTAGCCATTATTAAATTTTTAAAAACACCAGGGAGGTGGGAAATAAAAAGAAAAAAATTTTGTTAATCTCAAATCCTGACTGTATCTTTTTAAATGCCAATTTATATTTGCCAGATTTCCAAACACTTTGTCAAACATCACTATAATGACATCCATGAAAATAAGCATCTGGTCTTGGTTTTAACCCTACCTCAGTAGTAGATTTAGAGAAGTACTTTCCCCCGTCTTTTTCTGTTTTATCCACTGAGAAAATTGTATAAGAGATCTCTGAATTCTCCCCCTCCTGTTATGTCTCATGAGCTTCAGGACAGCACACTGCATGCCCTCTTCTCCTGCTTTCATATGGAAGAAGTTCCAGAAGGCATCACTCAGGTGCCTCCCTCACAGCTCTGTGGTTGATGAGTCTGGAAGTCCACACCTGCTTGGACATCAGCTGGAGCTTAGAAAGATCTATTCTTTAAAGTCTTCAATTTTCTAGGGCAGAAGCCTGCTGAGAAAGGCTATGCTTTTCTAGCTCAGACTGTGACCGTTTAACTCTGAGTCAAGTGTGAGCACATCTCAAACCACATTCTTCAGAGAACTCTGTAAGTCACAAAGAGTCTAATTTGATGTTCATTTGACTGACTCCTGTTTAGCTCTTTCTAGTGGTTCTAAACTCAAGAGTAAGGAAGAACTGAAAAAAATCCCAGTAAGGGAACACATTATTCCCCTCAAGAAACTAGAGTTGGGGAAGGAACAAAAGAAGGGAAGCAGTAAGGGAGGAAGAAAGGTTGAAAAATATTTGTTAAATGGGTGAATAAATTGATGGACAAATAATTGAATACCTACTATTATTTGATAAATGAACACTTTTATATAGATGCTAATTCAAATGAAACAATTTAACTTTTGCCAGAATAATGTGGTTAGTCTGAATTAATCCCATGCACAAAAGTACATTTTCAGATTAAAGTTCATAAAGTTACAAAAAGGTTTATTTGAAACACTTTTATGTGTAGTAAACCCTACATTGCAAATGCCTGTGGAGACAGATACCTACTCTTTTTTATTCATTTATTTTTTGTGTCTTTGATTTAGACTTACTTTTATTTGCAAAATAAACTCAAAGCTGATTTGGAGCAGCATTCATAGGTCTTTCCTGATGGAGTGCTTACACTAAATATCTTGAACTCTCTTCTGGACAAGGAATTGGGCACAACACTTAGGAAAGGAAGAAAATTAGTGTCCAACTGTGTTTGTGTATGAATATCATGTTTATTTAATTATTTGAATCATGGATATTAATTTAATATTTAATAAATTTATTTTCCAATTAAAATGTAATCAGAAAATGGAAATTCCTTCTTAAATTGTTAGTAGGAGTATAAATTGATACACTCTTCACTTAGAATAATTTTGCAAGATTCTCAAAAGCTTCACAAATAACTATTCACTTTCACCTGAAAATGCCATTTTTAGAATGTTTATGAATAAGTTGTATCTCAAAAAATTTAGTATTACTTCTAATAGCAAATCTAAAATGCCCAACAATAGAAAAAAATTTCTAATTAATTAATCTGTGCTTCGAAGCATTATATCCTACAGAATCATGAAGTGAAAAAGCACAACATATAAATTAACGTTATGCACAATATTACTGAAGAGTTTAACTGTTTGAATAAATATATGTTTATCCAAACATACACAGCAAGAGACCAGTGATTTTCCTTCCCTCTATGGAGTTCATTTATGTATGCTGGGAGGCAATTTTCCCTGGGTCTTTTGAATTTCTGCTTTTTTTGCAAGTAGAGGCACTGACTGCTCTTTCTTCCAACTATCTTTCCAAGGATGTTGGTTTCATGAATAACCTTGGAAAATAGAAACAAATTCTCCTTCTAGGGACTAGGTAGACTTCCTGTCCAGCTTAACAAACATCGTGTCCTCTTTCAATACAAAGCTCAGGCAAACTAGTACCGATACAAAAATTCAAAAAAATGTCTTCAAAAATATTTAGGATTCCTATTCTCAGTGTTTCTCTCCTGTATTATAATCCCTTCAGGTACAGGTGACATTGGGCCCTCTTTGTGTCAATGTGTGGAAATTGGGTCTCACGCATTGGTTTAAAACATGCTGACACTTGACTGCTCCAATATGTTATAGTTCATCTCTGCTGTGGAAATCTCATAATTTTTAGCAGTCTGTAGAACTATGGAAGGGTAACTTTTCAGTTTGCAGTTCTTTATATCTTTTTGCATTTAATATTAATGATAATAAACATGAATGAACTTTACAGACAGATATTTTTTGTTCTTAAAAAGAATCCAAAATTCAGGTGTAACGTCCAATTACACAGCAATAATAGTATCTGAGGATGCTGGTTTCTTGGGAGAGAATGACTAGGGATAAAGCAGGTAAAGATGTTTTGTCTGGTGCCAAACTTGGGCTTTCCCGTGACTCTGTTCACATGTCAAGAGCCTTGTAGAGCTCTGCTTTCAATTTAGAGCCTGTTGAAATCTCACACAATACACAGACTTCTCTTTATGAGGTCCGTGGGGTGAAGAACTATCCCGACAAAATAACTAGGTCTCTTAGAAAAATGTCATCTGCACTATTTGACAGGGAACAGGTGTTTAGTGCATAGGATTGGGAGTCAGGAGGCTGCTGCTTTTAAATATAACTGTCAAGTGATCAGCATTCACTGGGAACAGAGCCTTGCTTTATACAACAGATGAGACTTTATAGTTGCTGCAGGTTATAAATGTTTGTGAATATGGCTGTGTGTACATATGTTCTCTCATCAGCATCTATGGGAACATAGAAGTACAGTGTTTATGAAAATGTCCTTGTCTGGTGGTAGTTCCATTTCTATCATTTGAAGTGAAATAAAAAGAATGGAGTGCGATCATCTAGAGATTTTTTTAGTGTCCTTTTACTATAACTTGTTACTCAGTGATAATGTTTTAAGACGAAACAAGAAAAAGAGAAAAGTTCTCTCCTTGCCCCTAAGCCACTGTGTTCTGGGGAGTAAAAAGGCAGGCCTGAGTTCAGATCTGATGGATTTTAGGGAATGCAGACCTAGAATACATAATCAAGGCTTTTATTCATTCCTAAAAGTATTTTAAAGATTGAGAATGTTGAGAATTTTTCCTCTGTAATCTAACCTATCAGAATCTCCTTAAAGCAAAAGTTGACACGCAACAGTTTAAAAGGTTAATCCCGTATAATTGTTCAACATACTCCAGGCCTTTAGTGCGCAGTTACCCCCATTCACTTTTGCAGGTTTCGAGTGGATGTTTTGATTGATCTTTGATTCCTGGTCCTTTTTAACGCTGCACTCTGGATGCCCACGGCTTCTTGCTGTCGCCCAGGTAAATTCTTTTAGTTCTTTCCAGCGACTTTATTCTCACTGTTCATCTTAACAGCAGAACTACAGTTCTGCATAGGTATAAATGTATCCATGTCCAGCACTAGGTTTCCCAGCTTTCTTTGCAGTCAGATGTGCCCATGGTACTAACTTCTGGCCAGTGTGGGTCTTCCTCCTCTCCCTGCTGCTCTCATCCCCTACTGCTTCTTCTTCCCAAGTGATTGGACTCCTGCAGTGAACAGACACCATGCATTACCTTGCAGATGGCAGACAGCCAGTAAGAGCAAAAAGACAGAAAGATCCTGGGCTTTTAATAATCGTGTTCCACCTCCAAAATCTCTTCTCTGAACTTTGCTGCTGTCTGTTTCCACAAAAGAATAAACTTGGTCAGTGTAAGTTACTTTGCTAGTTTTTGGTACAGATAAGCACCCCACCAACTAGGTATTTTTCACAAACTGTCCTTGGCATATTTCTAAAATGAATTAGAAATTTGCAGGTTTTGAAGGAGGCAAAGAAATGGTGTGAAAGACAAACAAACAAATCTAGACACTGATGTAGCACAGAAAATCAGGTTATTTTCAAACAATAAAATGAAAGGAGATTCTACATTGTTGTGTATTTGAAATTAATGGATAAATATTACTCAAACATTTTCTTTGGTGCTAATTGCATTTTCACTCACATCAAAAGGCTATTGAGTCGCACAATCTGAGGCCAGATGGCCTGGGTTTGAATTCTGGTCCCGTTTATTGTCAGCTGTGTGACAGGGGACACATTTCTTTCCCTCTTTATGTTTACACAGAGAGAGGAGAGACAACACCTTCTTCACAGGTTGCTTTAAAGGTTCCATAATTTAATGTAGTTACATGGCCTTAGACAGTGACTGCCATATGTTGTCACCTACAATCATTGTTTTATTTATCCTCCAAACTTTTAAATGTGCTATGTGTGCTATAAAATTTGTTACAGAATATTTATTTCATATCTATTAAATAAATTATTCCAAATCTATTAAATTCATAGGACTTTGTAATTCAGGAAGGGAAAACTGAAATCCACAACTTGTGTGTGGTTTTGTGTATTGTAAATGGGTAGATGAAAATCAAAGATAATCAGACTTTCGATCCCCCGTGCCGCCAAAAAAAAAAAAAAGATAATCAGACACTCAGGGGTGTGCAAAATGCTCTTCTGAGCCTAACCATCACTAAGGATCCTGTAAAGGATGATAATGCCATATAAGAAGTAGGGTTTATGAGGCTCTAAAGTTTCATTTGTTTTTTCCACATATATACCTCCAAAAAATAGAATTTAAGATCCAGTGATAAATGAAATCCCTCTTATCTTGTGTTATATTGCTCTCATTTATGACTAATTTGAGATTTAAATTTGTAGTCTAAATTCTTGAATATTTGTATCAATCAATTCATTTCAATATATTTATTTCCTCTTAGGGATAATGTTACTAGTTTCTAGTAATCTGTAGTTATATCGCTTGTATCTTTAAATAATGATGAATGCATTCACTGCAGTTTTAAATAATTGCTTGTTCACAGGAAATAAAATATTCTCTGGTACCTCTGAATGTTCACAATGTCTTTGTTACTGACCTTGCTCATAAATACTGTACATGATGGGAACATACAATAACTTTTGAGTTTTATTCTTTACTTTTCCTTAAGTTTATTCATCTTCCTTTCTCTTGCCTTTCTTGTCATACTTCTAATGTATCCTTATCAATTTTTATTCTTATTTATTTTCAGTTCTTCTCATTTATATACATTAAGGTTGTATTGTTACAGCAAATGGAAACACTGAAATTTCACCCAGGATTTGGAGGCAGACTTATTTACGTCAATGGGCACTGATGGGTCCCTGATCTCTGGTGGTCTAGGGCTTACCTGGGATAAGCAAGCAGGAAGTACAGAGGCACAGTGGTTTGTCAACTGGAGAACAGTTTATACAATATGCATAAACTTGCATATTGTGAGCAGCTACACATCACAGAAACTAGCTGTTTCTAAGAGACAAAAGCAGCAGAACCTGGAACAGGCACTAAGGAACCTGGGCAACCAAGCAACTAAGCTATACTGGCTGGGGGGGTCATTTTCTGTTACAGTATGTCTTTAGAATTTATTACGGGAATTCTCTGATGGAAAGGAATTATCTCTTCATCATAAATGGATGCTCTTTTTAACTAGTTGTTGTTACTGTTGTTGCTGTTGTTGCGATGGCATTGCACAGAAAGTCTCCTGTAGCCTTCTTTCTTATGATTAAGGGTAATAAGCCCCATTTACATTTTATTTCTTTTCAAGTTAGAATTATATTTTATATAGTATCTCTAGGAACACTGAGCCATTTAGTGCATTGGTCAAAACATTTTTTGTTTAAATAAAATGGCTCTATATGAAAACGCTTTCTGCTTTTTTTAATCTAACTACTTCCCATGCATTCATGGTTTCTTTATTTCCAAATCCCTATCTTTTGGCAGTCTTTTCTGTAGCATAGAACTGTTGATTTTTAATTGTGCCTATTGATAATACAGCCAAATATTCCATCCCAAGTCCCTCCATTTCAATAGATAACACATTAATGATTGGGTATTATTAAATATCAGCCCTCGCAACATAGGATATTCAGAATACACATCCTTATTTATTTCTCAAGCCAGAGTCCAGGATCATATTCACAGAGTGAAGAATTACTCAGAGGAGAAATTTCAAATTACTTCAAATAGTGGCCATCTTCAATATCCTTAATCAAGATAGATGAAAATTTTGAGTTGTGAGACTCCAAAAATGACTTTTCTTTTTTTCTTTTTAGGCTAGCGAAAGAACACATGAAATTTATTACATGCCTAACACATGAGATTCTATCAAAATGAGTCTTAAATTTTTCATTTCACTTAAATCCCTCAATAAATATTTTTTAAAAAATTAGTTATGAATAAAGTTTTGAATGTTTCAAAATTCACTAATTTTATTTCCTTTGCTTATCTAGACCCCACGCTGATGCCTTAGTATTTTCATAATTTATTACAATTGTCTGTTTCTCTTCCTAGATTGCACTTACACAATATTCATTATTGTAACCACGCAGTGGGCATGAAACAGTATTCCAATACATGTTTATTTAAATGAAAGAAGGAGTGAATACAGAAATTCGTGAGAAGACTGGCAAATTCTCAAGTGACTATGCAGAAGAAAGGGAGAGATTCTGATCATGGACATTTACTATGTATTTAAAATTCTAATATTAATGCTGAATGCTTTTTCTTAACATAAAAATGAGGTACTGACTTGATAACTTTTAAGACATTCTGTCCATTTCATGTCATGTTCTTCCTGTGTCTATTTTTGCATTAACATATTAATTGTTATTACTGCCAAAGAAGTCATCTGAGAAAATATCATTAGTTTACTGGAGCAGAAGTATGTCAATATCACTCTAAAAGAAAAACAGAACAGCATGAAAGGCACAATTTATACCCTCTTGAAACCACTATCATCTGGAGTACTTATTAGAATAACAGTAAGGATGCCATTTTTTTTACGTCTGTTTAAGGTTTGGACACATTCTTCTTATATAATCATTCCTCAGTGCTCACAACAGCCAAAAGGCAGGAACTGGGGAGAAAGGTCGTGAGTGATGTCAAAGGCAATACAGCAATATCTCAGTTAGAAAACATGCTTAATTAGTAGCAAGGACTTCTGAGGTCTGCTTCCAATTCTTCCAGTAACTACCTTGAGGAATTAACTCAAGTGACTTGTGTCCTCTGAGATTTTCTTTTGTAACCTATAAAATAAAGGGCTTAGACTGTGAACTCTAGCTCTAAATTTCTGTGCATATTTCATTAAGGGAAGTGCATTCCAGGCACTAATTTCAAAACCAGAATTCACATTACCAGAAATAACATTCCAGAGGATGAACTGCTTTCTTCTTGCCTCTCAAGGCAGACACTCTTTGCCCACTCCTCTTGGCAAGAAAAACAGTCACTTACTGGTCTCATATGACACTGGAAATGGTCTCTCTGTATCTTCCTCTACCCTCTCTTCCTATTGCTAATAAGTAAAATCTTAAATGTGCAGATAAGTAGTACAGGTGTTTATGAAAATTTCATTTTACAATAAATTCCAGAACTTGCAATACTGCCCACATCTGTCTTTCTTCAGGTTCAATTCTAGTAGCTTTCAAATCTTTCTGCAGTCAAAAACTTTTTACAAAATAGCTTTCACAGAAAATTCATCTCATTCTATTTCTTCCAACCTATAATCTCTATGCTCTTTTGTTCAGATCCTATGTGTCATTTGAATACAGGAATGCCTAGTTTCTCCAGTGTTGGAAAACTGTTCCCCAGGCAAACTTGAATGATTGCAAACCTTTAGGAGTTTATTCTTGAAACAAATGCATACAGCTAATCTCCTATGTTGGAAACTGACTGCATAATTTGGAGTTCACTGAGTTCTCATCCACAAAGAATATAATGCTTATTCAATATCAACTGATTTTAAATGCACAGATTTCAAACCACACACAAGTTATTAAAACTCAACAGTAACCATGGCAAAAGCTTCTTTCTCAGAGGAGTATCTTATCACTAACCTTGTTTCAATTTCCTGGTATATGGTAGGGAGAAAAAAAAACCAATTTTAACAGTTTTTCACTTGCTGGTAAACTCTCCTCTGTAATCATGTCCACCCTGTTGACCATGCCCAAGCTGACCACTCCCGTGATCTCCTGCAGCTGCTCCAAGCACCAGAGGTTCCTGCAGGGATAAGCAGACCCCAGCTCTCTAAGACAGAGAAGGAAATTCTGGAGAACTTAATGTAAGTTAATTTCTTTAAATCATGTATCCTGCAAGAAACAAAAGTGAATTTTTAACTTTTTAATTATTTATTTATTTTTAGAGGTTTTTTTTTTAACTCTTTGCTGTACTGGAAGCTGAATTCAGAGCATTACTTTGAAAAAAAAATAAAAAAGGACATTACAGCTATACTACATTAAGATGTAAAAAGGATGCTCATAAAAATGATAGGTCTTTAAAGATTACTCCTTGGAAGAAAATGTAGAATCCCAAACCTAGCTCTTCTAGATGGAAAGTTTGATATGTGAAAAAAATGACATTTCAAAGTATTGGAAGAATTATGTAATGTGCACTTCAGAGATATTTTGTAAGTCTTTATGTAAGAGAAATAAATGTGGTCCCTTCCTTATGCCACACACACAAATAAATTC
The DNA here is from genome assembly GCA_004363535.1 of Dasyprocta punctata. Lineage (NCBI taxonomy): Eukaryota > Metazoa > Chordata > Mammalia > Rodentia > Dasyproctidae > Dasyprocta > Dasyprocta punctata. The sequence continues at coordinate 44,965 of RJWM01012292.1, read as the reverse complement.
CAGGTAACTTAAAAAGTTAAATGTGTAAATACACACACACACACACACAGACACACACACACACATACAGAGACAGACACACTCACCCACACATACATACAGAAACAAAAAAAACAAAACAAGAAGAAAATATAGATGAATTTTTATCAGCTTTTGGGCTGCAAGATCAATTTCAAGGCATGCAATCAAAAACAAAAAACATAAAAAAGGACTGACAGAATAAAGAGCATAAAAATTAAATTTCTATACTTTCAAAAAACTATAAGCAAAATTAAAAGGCAAATGACATTCTGGAAAACATATACTTGTGCCACTTATGAGTGTTAAAGAGATTTCACATATCAGTAAAAAAACAATAAAAATATCAAATGAAAAATGCTCAAAGAATATGAAAGACAATTCACAAGAGCAGAAATGTGAATGTCCCCCTCAAAGTTCAAAAAAAGGAAACAAGAAAATAAAGCAATAATAACAGATGTTATTTCTCGATTCAAAATTTGTATTCAAAGTTGACAAGGGATGAACAAAGTAAGCATTATTTAACATCATGTAACACATAAATCACTGTGCTGGGAGTTGTACTTGTGGCAAACATCAAAAGCTTTAAAAGTATGACCTGTCACTCCACTTCTAGGAATGTACGTAGAAAAGTATATTAGAATTGCGCACAAAATTTATATATAAAAGCCCTATTGCCTTATTGTGCTAATATGAATACAGACATAATCTAAGTAGTATCCAAAGAATAATTAGGTAAATTATAATGTACCATGAATTTAGGCATTAAAAAAAGAGTATTGAAGCAAATTATTATATCTCAAAATGTTCATAGGCATTTAAGTGGAAAAGGCAGAATACAAACTGTACAAAATGATCTCAATTTTTAATAAACACGATTCCATTTTTAGCTTATAGGATTATGTCTTTTTTTATAGCTCTTTTAGAATTGCCTATACAATCAACCCTGAGTTTCTACACCGGATTCGTTCCAGAAACCTCCTATTTCCCCCCTTTACCTTCACAATGCTAAAACTCACGGATACTCAAGTTCCTTGTATAACTGATGTACACCTTCCAGGATACTAGTTTATATCACCTCTAGATTAAATGTAAATGCTACCCACTGTAAATTATCATTATACTGTATTTACTGCAGAATAATGATCTAAAAGAGTCTGTAAATAGTCAGAAAAGTTACAATTCTTTTCCTGCATATTTTTGATCTGCAATTTGTCAAATCCATGGATATGGAGACCTGACTGTTATTTTCTACATTTTACAGTGCTTTGTAATACTTTCATAATCTAAAATAAAACAATCGGGTTATTACAAGGGAAAATTAAGCGTGCTATAACTCAACTGGCTCTGCTTACCAACCTGCCTCTCCACAGCAAGTGTACCTTTACTGACTTACTGAGGAGCAGGAAGCAGCTGCCTAAATCTCTTCTCCCAGGTTCAGTGCATGCAGGTTTGGTTCCTGGTGATCTGTTGTTCAAGTCACTGTATAAAATGACAAGATTGGCACTTTCTCTTTACCTAAGTACTGTCATTCAGATAAGATTATTATAGATTAAAATGTGCTCCCTTGAAATGTTTATGTTGAAGTCAACCTACATACATAAAAAGGGACCATATTTGGAAACATGGTGAGTACAGATGCAATTGGTTAAGATGAGGTCATACTGGAGTAGAGTGGACCCATAATCCAGCATTACAGTGTCACTACAGAGAAGGGAAATCTGGACACGGGGACCTGAATAGAAGAAAGACAGTTATGTTATAGAAGAAAAATACCACGAGAAAATGAAGACAAAGATCAGAGTGATACTGCTTTGATCCAAGGAGCACCAAAGATTGTCATAAGCCACCAGAAGTTGGAAGCGTAGAGCAGAGTGCTCCTCACAGCCTCCAGAAGAAAGCAACTCATGCATTTAGACACTGAAAAAAAGATAAAATTGGAGCACATTTTATCTTAAAGTGTTCAAAGGGTACTAAATAGAAAAGGCAGGTTATAAACTGGTGGTTTTAATTTTAATAAATATCTTGTCTTCTAAGATTTTATAATACATATTGTTATGTTTATAATACATTTTTTATCTTCAGAATTGTGCAACAATAAATTTTTATTGATTAAGCCACCCAGCTTGTGGTACTTTGTTAAATGTACCTATGAAATTAATAGGGATTATGGAATTATTGATACTTCCATCAGGAGTCAATTTATCTGAAGGTTGAAACCACACTGGTCAGGGGAGGGTTATTGTGTTGTTCATGATGCTCACTTTATGGTTTTTTTTGCCTTGAAAATGTAAAACACAAATCCCACTTGACACTGGTAGAAACCCAAGATTAAGAGGTTAAAACCCTCTGCAAAACAACACAAAGTCTTCACTTGGGATCAAGTTGTACATCTGTGCAAATTTTCAGTAAAACATATTTTCTCTTTGGTGGTTGGCATAGGCTCCAGACAGGGGAGCAAAAAATCGAAGAGGAGTTGCTTTGAAAGAAAGAAGTCTTCTTCTGTACCAGCAGGTACCCAGGCTGCCAGGTCACCCTGAGGAGAAATGGTGACCACCTCTCACCCCATTCAGGAGCTTAGGTTGTAGATTGTGAATAGCTATTTATAATTTCCAGTTTTATTCTCTCTGAATTGCAAATTTCTTCTATTATCCCCAAGTCTTCAGAACAATCTTCTTAAGGATTATAAACTCACTTATCACCATGGGGAATCTGAAGCCAGAAAATGTAGTCTGCATGGGGGAAATGGGAACAGAGTTAGGGACCATTGAGAGAATTCAGTCTCAAGACCACATGTAGTGACTTTCACGAAAGCTGTGCTGTGGCAATATAGACCCTTGGTCCACTAACGTAGCAGGTGGCCGCCAGGCCAGACTTAGGGAACATGCCAGCTTTCTCTGGGAATGCTTAGAAAACAGCTGGAAAGTGAAATTCAAGAAATACTAGACTTCCTACACTCTGGCAAGGGGACCTATATTGTTGTTTCTAGATACTTCCTTGTTGTGCAACCTCAAAATTGAGCAAATCTGAGAAGGGCTCACTTCTTTTGAACATTATACTAGACATCCAGAGTTTTTGAGTTCATGCTTTCAGCATTTTCTTTTCAATTTCTTTCCATAAATTTGGCATCAGATCTGCAAGGTTTATCTATGTTTTAACTCCAAGTCTAATATAATTTTCTTTATTATAAGAATATTGTAGGTGCTTGGTAAATATTTGATGACCAAGAAAGTAGATGCTGTTAAAATAATTCTTGAACTGTGTCTTAAAGTGAACACTCAAATATAGCAAATTATTTTATGGTGAAATGTTTTTTAAGAAGAAGTAATATCTCTGTAAATGGCTACAGATGACTTAAAGTGCAGACTGTTTGGGGGTCTAGAAATTTTTAACTTCTCAGAAGTTTGCCTAGCAAAGTGTCCTGACAGTCACCATTTGGGCAAAGCAAAAATGACTGGGAATGTAGTACAGTGATGAACTTGAGTGAAAGACATCCAAAATGTTTAATCTTCTACTTCTAGACCTTGCTTGGATGTGATCTTGTAATTTTTTCTTCAGTTAAATAAGTTCCAGGCTCTCCTTTAAATTGCTTTTTTCCACAAAATTAAAAATGATCCTTTGATCTGACTCTGATACCAACCAGATATACAATTCGGGTCCCTGACTTCATTGCTAATCATATGAGAATAACACCCATCTCCCTAGCTGACAGAGCTATTTTGAGGATCAAGTACTTAGTTATTGAAAATTCAAATACTTAAGGGGAAGGGGGAAAAATAATTGAGATGTGTTACATACATGCAACAGTTTCCCATAATTCATGTAAATCACTATGTACCAAAAACTTGTACTAGTAAAAATTATAAATATTTTTAAAGAAAATTCAAATACTCTTAAATAACGGTAGTCTTAACTTAGGATATGATCTACTCAATATGCATAGCCAATGGTTAAATTTCCAAAGTTATCTAATGGGGTGCCACTTGTATTTGTATTTGCATAAATACACCTGTAATAAGTTTCAACCTGTGACCAAAAAGATAAGAAATCTAGGAATAAAAGAAAAGAAAAACATGCACAAACCAAGTTTTGTTAAGAAAATAGAAGCAATGAACTTGTTAAGGTAGAAATAAATTACTAACACTTATTTGATATATTTTATTTCTGAACCTTATGCAGGTTCCCTTATATGTAGTCTTAGCTTTCAATTTTGACAATTTTATTAATAATACTGAAAGATTTTAAACTATCATTAACCTAATCTTCTTCCTCAAGCTCCTTGTTTCTTTGGCAGTAAAGACATAAATTGTCATTCCCTATTCCTATTGAACTTTGAGGTATAAAATTCTTTTTGCTTTGCCAACCAAAATCAATCATGTAATGTAGCCCCTTTGGGTAATAATTATACCTAAAATATGCACCTGAGTACAAGAAAGAAAAGCATCTCAATTCCACTTCTTTTCATTTAGTTTTATGATAACTGATTTATGTATTTCTTGGGTCTCTTATTCAAAAGAATAAACCTTTCCACTTCCAAGAATATTTATAAATATATGCTGATAAATTATCTATCCCTCCACACACACGCACCTAGGATTTCTGTTTCTATAAATTAGCAAAAAGGACCTATTACTAGTCATTATTTGTGTGTGCTCTATTATTTTAATAAAGGTATTAATCAACTTACAAATAGCAAAATTAAATTTCAGTAAAAGGTATTTTAAGTGTGCTGCCAAGAGTTTAACATAAGCAATTTTATTTCAGTACCTATGTCAAAAGATTTCCTATGTCCTCAAAATATTTTTATTCATTGCAACAATAAATTTTTCATATCATCATCAATAACCTAGAAAATTAATATTGACAAAGGCATTTTATACTTATTGGGAAAACAATTCTCAATTAGACCATAAAAAGAAACTTGGTCAGTTTCAAGGTTCTTTTCTTTATTTAATAGGAATATTAAGGATATAAATCTTCTGCAAAATGTTAAAATGATATTTTGGTTTTGTTCATTGTTTTTGACACTAAGAAGACAAGAAATGAGATGATTCCTCAGGGTACTTTATTTGTTATATCATAGTGTCTGCTATGGATGCTGTGGTACTCAGAAGAAAAAACAAAAAGCAAATCTGTGTGATGTACCTGCAATGGCTACTGTTTCCTCCCTCCCCCCCACCTCTCCTCATTCTTTTCCTCCTTCTCCCTACCTAGTAACAGCAATAACAAACACCTCCCTTAATTATTCCATCCTTCCTTCCCCAAGCTAAAACAACACGGGCACTCTCTGAGTAGCCCCACTTCCTATATGATCAAGAAAGAAGCCTTCATGTGTGTGCACTCAAAGAAAGAGAGATGCACTCCCTTTCCCAAAATATAGTCACAACTGTGAGTCATAAGTACATGAAAGACACAACCAAATTTCTCTTTGTACAGACAGCATATTTTTTCTCTACAGCTAACCCAATACTTCTGGAATAGGTCATTGCATATATTGGTTAAAATAATGCATATCTATTGTAAAAATTTATCATGTGTAACACAATATACACGAACAAGAAAATGATCATAGGATTACTCCCTAAAGGCAAGCAACTTCTGAAAATTCTCTTAATATGTAAATGGTAAGTACAAATATTCAGAGCATAAAATCTCTGCTACATATTGTTAGAGATTGTTTTCCCTCAAGATAATAATTTGTCTATAGGAAAAATTTAGTCTTCTTCAATGCATTGTAAGCCCATTCCTATCAGAATACTTAGAGCCCATGCAATATTTTCTCAGTAAAATTAGAATTTTTCAGTAAATTGGGTTTTTTTCTCCTTTATGTCTAGAATTGTATCCAAGTTTTGGCTCAGCTCAAACAGTATCACACTTGGGAGAATGTGGGTATCCTGTGACATCACCCACTTACCCCGTATTACCTGCTCACCTTGCTCTTTGTCTCCATTTATTTGTGTTGGTCTTTAATGAGATAGTCTGTGTGGATTTTGAACACAGGACTTCTACACAACGACTACCAACTTTGTAGTCACTCCGTGAGACACAAGCTGCAAGTCTCTTCAGTACAGTACTTCCCTGCTCCAGATTTAATTGGAGGTTCTAGAAATCTACTCACTTGCAAGTTCCAAGATATCCTAGAGGAGTGACACTTTCTCAACACAATCTTTTAAAATCAGACCCTCCCCCCAGTTTAAGGACCTAATCCAAAAATGGGCATCTGAGATGAATACACATTTCTCAAATGAAGAAATAGAAACAGCAAATAAATATATGAAAAAATGTTCAACACCACAGGTCATTCAAGAGATACAAATTAAAACAATGCTGAGATTTCATCTCACCCTAGAAAAATGGCTATCATCAAGAAATCAACAAATAACAAATGTTGGTGGTGCTGTAGGGGGAAAGGAACCCTCCTCCATTATTGGTAGGAGTGTAGACTGGTGAAACCACTGTGAAAATCAGTTTGGAGATTCCTCAGAAACTTAGGGCTAAAAGCCCCATTTGACCCAGCTATTCCCCTCCTAGGTATCTTCCAGAAATAATTAAAAGCATCAAACCACAGCAATATATGCAGTCTCATGTGTACAGCAGCACAGTTTGTAATAGCCAGATCTTGGAAACAGTTCAAATGCCCATCAACAGAGGAATGGATAAAGATTTTTTTTAATACAATGCAAAATTTCTTTGCCATAAAGAAGGATAAGCTTGAGACATACCTAGGTAAATGGATACACCTTGAGACCATACTCTTAAGTGAAATAAATCAAACACGCTTATGTGAATACCGCATTGTTTCTCTGGTGTGAGAAATGGAAAGTGTAAATAAGGACCAAAATGTGTGTTAGGTATTGTGAAGCAGGAAGAAAATGTTCAGATGGGGAGGGAAACAGTGGAGGGGGAAGGAGAAAAGAAAGAAGGGAAAAGTAAAAATAAGTGAGAAAAAAAGAAAAAAATGGAAACAAAACTTCTGTAAATGGGGAGGGGAGGAGGGGTTGAAGAGAGGGGAGTGGAATGGGGGAAAAAAGAATCCAGTTCTATCAGGTACAGGCACAAATTCTCCAAGACAAAGGTGATCATCATTTATATCTAAAATATATCAATAAAATCTGACTGAAGAAAAAATAATAAATAAATAAATCCAAGTTACATCCACTCCAGTTTTCCTCCTATAGCTTGGATAACCCTTATCCGATCTGCCTGTAATAAAGCAGAGGTTCTTATCACATTATCTCAAAATGATTAGCTATAGCAAAAACTAGAGTTGTCTTCCAGCATTAGTCTTTTTAGAAATGCAATATTCTGGCACTTCCAGGTCAAAAGCCCTGGCCTTCAAGAACCTGTATCTATCATTCTCAAGAGTTGATTTTTCATCTTAGATGCCAAAGTATTGACATTTCGTCCTCTGTAGTCTATGCAATCGCATCCTGAAAGAGTGCAAATGAATGAAGTAGTAGGGAAAAGGGCATAGCAAAAGGAGAAATTGGATTATGAAAAGAATTTCCATTAAATAGAAATCTGAGACCTGTCCATCCACCTGCCTATTTAACTCTGTTTCTACAGAAAGTTGTCTTCTTCTTTAGAGAATTCAAGCATGTCCATTGCTTTCATCTCTCAGAATTTTGCAATGATCCCCACTTTGTTTGAAGCTCTACTTGAGCATCCACTTGAGACATTTTCACTGCCTTCATCCTGGAATTATTGCACTTGACCTGCCATTAAGTTCACTGAGCACTTCACTTATTCCCCAGGCCATAGAGTTTCATTTGAAAGATGAACAATATATTAGAAGTTATATGTTACTGTAGTCTAACAATTTAGAATATTGGAATAGGTACTTTATTTTTCTTGCCATTAATATGAGAACTCACAGTAGCACACTACTCCAAAAGTAGAATGCAATATCAGAGAGGAAGTTGGACATAAAAATCTCTTAGGCATAAATTTATTGGGAATTTATGATAAAATTTTTTCAGCACTCTCCTATTACTATTTCTTTCACTATTATTAACTCTTTTCTTCATCATTATCGTGGGGACCACAGGTCTGCAGACTTTTCCTGTGAAGACCAAATAATACATTGTTTAGGCTTTGTACAGTATTTGTTCTGTCACAACTACTCCATTTTTCTGTAGTAGGACAAGTTGCCACAGAAAACACAGAACAGACACAGTTGTATGCCCATGAATTTATGTACAAAACTGGGTGGTGGGTCAAATTAACTCGCAGTTGAGTTTGCTGAGCCCTATTTTATACTATTTAGTCCCCATCTAAAAATGTACCCCCTTTTTAATTTATTCTTCATTCTCTGCTTCATTAATCTTTGGAGGTCAATACTTCCGCTGTTGACATAACACAATTTAAATCTATACCTATCTCTCATCCTAGCTTTTAAGATCTTCGGCAATAAAACCATTAGAAAGGAAAAGGAAATGGGACAAAGCAGAACAAAATGTTGAAAAAAGTCATCCAGTCTACATGCTAGCTTGAGTGAGGACAATCATGCAGTTCAAAGGGCATTTCCAGAAGACACAGAAACTTCAAGCATAAACCAGAGAATATTGGTACCTACAAAGCTTTCCAGTGATGCTGGAAAATACAGAGAAGGAACTTGAGGGCTGTCACACATGAAGTGATCGGAAGGCAGCATTCACAGCATTTTCCTCTCTATAAAAGGGTCTCAGTCAAGAGTTCAAGGGGACAGGACAAGCTAAAGTACCATCCACGAATCAGGCATGTGGCAGGTTCATCAGCAACTCAAGCAAGTTCTCAGTTCTGTTTCTAAATCTCTGGATACCATCCAAATGACTGGAAGTGTAGCAGAACAAGGAACTGGACCCATAATAAGCCAAGGAACTAGGCTAAGGAAATGGGTGCAAAGAGAGGCTCATTCTTCTCTCTTTAGTAGACAATGGAAAGGCTTATTCAGATAACATGAAATTGGTCATGGAGCCATACAGAGAATGCTAGTTCAGGCTCCTGGGAAATGGCTCAACTAAATAAGGCAATTCAAAGACATTGTCCTTTGCAGCGAATGTACATTTTCTTCTTACAGATGATGAGAGACTAAATGATACCAACTTGAATGCTCCCAAGTCTAGAGGAGATATGTAAACTTTGACTTGAAAAATTCAGTAGGCAGAACAGTAGCATCAGCAAATATTTAGTCATGGTCTGACTTCAAGAAAAATCAAATAACATCTGAAGACCATTTATTTAGCCACCTGGAAAAACCACGGTCACAAACATCAATAATGTTTATCATCTCCGTGAGCATCAAATGTTCACCTGCAGAAAGAACTAAGTGGAAAAGCAAATCAAAATTAGATGATAACTAGGTCAGCATAGAACTAGTAGAAAGATGAATGGAGGTACAAATTGTTTACAGGACTTAGGATAAGATAACATGAAATACGTTTACTTCTTCATAGAAATATCCTTCTGGGTGGATCCAGAGTATCTGTGTCTACCACCTACAATTTCTTCTTGCATCTCTCCTCACAAGAGAGATGCCATTCCTGACAAGGGAAGCATTTGAGCTTCAAAGGCATGTGCAGAATCCTACAATCCTTTACTGTTCTTGGATTAATATTGCCAATATTTGTTTCCTTGCAACTCTCCTTTTTTATATTTCCACCCTTAGTCTATGTTTCTACCTTTATTTTTGATAAATACCCTTAAATAAATCAATGTGTACAATCGATTCATAATCACATCTTTTTAACATGAGAACCACTAATTCTCTCTCCCATGATTTTTCTTAACTTTATTCTGGTCTACTGTTTTAACTTTCAAGAAATATTCCCTTTCAGTCAATGTCCAAGAGAGTAAAAGTCTTCACATCATGCCTCTAGTGAGTACCATAAAAGGGAAGCTACAGAAGCCCACAAAGGCGTACTCTAGACAAATTGTGTTCTTCATCTGATTGGTAGAAGTGAACATTTAGGGGATCAGCTGTTGGTAGCCAGATCAGTGGATCTTGTTAAAATAACTTAATTCCAAGCTTCAGTACATTAAGGTTCACTTCCCACCTCAATTAGAATTGGCTTAGGAACAGATGTATTCTAAACCTGTGGAGTAATTAGCAGGGGAGCATAGAGAAGGCCCTGGGGGTTGTGGGAAGATCCAGCCTCTGAGCAGTTGGTGGAAATTGAGATAGCATGGTACAGGAGGCCAGCCATGGAGGAGCAGAAGAGATCTCAGTTGGGAGATGGGATGAATAAATATAGATCTGATAAGCACAAGGGAAAAATAAGTGGTACTCTAGAGAATAAGAACTGGGAATCTGTACTGATCAGTTTGGAATATAAGCTTCACAGAGTGGAAAACAGAAAAAAAAAGAATGAGAGAATATAACAATAAGTGCCTATGAACAGACTAATAATTATTCTGAGGTCTTCATTTATGAGTTGCTTAACCATGGAAAAGTCATTGATGCTCACCCCTCCTTTGAAAAATGGAGACAATAAAACTACTGCACAGGGTTATTGTAAAGAATAAATAAGATAGTGCATATAAAGTGCTTATTACTCTGATTCATGGACTACACTAATAAATACTATTTCCTTTTCCTAGCATGTCAGAGATTCTTAGCTTGGAATTCATAACCCCAAGAAGAATAAAGAAGAGTATAAATCCCTTCAAACTGCTTACAAAAAATTATGTGTACATATATGTTTGTGTGTACTTCTTCTAAAAAGAAACTTTCACACAATTTTCACCTAGTACTAGAATAAAGTTTGAGAAGCACTGTGGTAATACAAAGAGACAAGAGACAATTTTTAACTCTTACTCATAGGAGAAAATGTGATTCTAACACATGAACCTGCTAGTTTTCCATTAACTGAGATTGGATAGGACTAGACCTTAGGAATTAATCTTTTAATTCTGACAGTTAAACATGAGAACAGTGGATTGAACTGTTGGATTGAAGAGTAACCGTACAACAAAGAATTCTTTAGTTGATTCAGTTCCCTATTTAGATCTAGCCATGCCTTAAAACATTTCTCTCCTTTCAGTTTTTCATTCCATCATTAGCTAAATTGTCTTCTAGTTTATTATGACCTGTTCTTCTGTGTGAAGAAAATGCTATGATGCATTTTCTGATTTTTCCTGGTCAGAAACCAAGGAGATGGTCAGTGTAATGAGTATATAGATTCCAGACAATTTTCTTTCCACTGCTGAGTGGATCTCTTTTTGCCAATTTTTATCAACTACAAAATATTTCACATCAGTGTTGATGGAGAGCTATGAAAATAAAATAGATGCTTTGATTTATGATGAAAACTATTATGACAAAGAATAATCTGTATAATGGCAGTTATAACAACTGGATACACTTTATAAGACCATTCCAAACTACTGAGAAGGTTTTAAATTAATGCAAAATAAAGAGTAGGTCTGGAACCAACTTATCTACCTTTTATAAGGTGATGAAATCATTAATATTCTATATACATTATAAAGATAATAAAGTGAGACATAAATATTTTTGTGAATTAAAAGAGTAAGTCAAGTCAGTATAAGTTCTTCCTGTGCCAAAGTTAATATTTCAAGACAAATAGGCAAATAAAGAATTAATAAATATGCAAAGGATCGTAATTCTAGTCCCTTAACATATTCATAAGCCAATTAAGAAAATATGGTTGGCATTCCATTATTAGTGGTAGAAGGCTTGATGCAAGGAATAATTGGTCTGCTGGTTCATGAGATTATATACTGAGTTCTTTCCCATATATAAGCTGCAGATAATTAATGTCTATTTTATGGCATTTAAAAAAATAATTTTGGTGACTATAAGACAATAATAAAACACTTCTAAGGACAAATAATGTTTTTGTGAGTGATTCTTAATACATGAGTTCTTATTTAGTTAGTACTGTATTTATAGAGCTATCAATTCCCTTCTAAAGGAGCTGCCCTATTGTGGATTCAGGCATTTGCATTTACATTGCTTTTACCTGTCAATCAGTTTTACTCACTGAACTTTAATGAAGCAAACTCAAGAACCTGGACCAGAGGATGGAAAATGATAGAAGTTTCAGTGTGCATCTGTTTTTCATTTAGAATTGCGCATGTTTTAGTTGAAATGTTTTCAGGTAAACTATATCATGGCTAATTCAAATTTGCACATTCAAAAGGTTTTTTGTTTGTTTGTTTCAGATTTGGTATACACATTGTCATCTCAGAAATCAGTTAACAAAAGAAGGCCTGGGTCAATTTGTAAAGGACGAGCTGAGAGCAGCAGGTGTGTGCCTGTAACCCCAGCCCTAGATTTCAAGCCCAGCCTGGACTGCTTAACGAGTTCAAGACTAGTCTGGACTGCATAGTAAGGCTCTATTTAAAAAAAGAAAAGTTTGCAGATGATGATAGCAAGAGGGGTATATGATGAAAGATGTTAACCAAAAAAATGTTGAAGAGAGATAAGTTTAACATTTTAAAATACAATCTATAAATTCCACATGGTCAAGGAGTATGTTTATTTAGTTCACTATGCTACATCTATTTCTTAGAATTATGTGTGTAATATAGGGTTGCTACATTGAAATTATTTTAATTTGATGAACTTGTAAATAATAAAATGCTCTAAAGACAGATCACACTAACATGTCAGTGAAACACCCCAGCAGAGACAGAATGCCAACACGGCAGAGATACTCTCTAAGAGATTCAAGTTTCAAATAAGCATTGAGATTTACATGAACTCACTTATGGTCCTGCTCAATTATCAACTTCTGTGACTTAAAATAAAAGAAACACTGTGAATGGCAGTATCCTTTCTGCCTCTTTTTTTTTAAAAAAAAAGGCAAGAATGATAAGTCCAGAAGGTAAGTTATCAGATTCCTTGTCTCATACCTACAAAATATCCAAAATAATCTGAAAATCTTCTAAAACTATCAAATAGGATGTTTGTTAAATAAACATACTTTAAGTTCAATTGATAAAGCTACTTTGGTTGAGAATTATCAAGACCCAAATTGAGGGTACATTTTTCAACTTTCAGCTAAATTGAAGTGCTGAGCACAATATGAGAGATACTCGACCCGCTTTTAAGGGTCAGGCATCACTAGTAATCAAAAACTCTTGAATATACTGTAGAATTTTTGCACTTCAGTCTTATAATAAGTTTCTTCTGGTTTTTTTCTTCTTTTCTTTTTTTGGGGTGTGGGGGAGACATGGTCCCTCTATATAGTTCAGGGTAGACCCTTCAGTTCACTACCCCAAGTTGATCTTGAACTTCTACCAATCCTCCTGCCTCAGCCTACTGAGTGCTGAGATCACCATGCCCAGCACTTTCTCTCTTTCCTAAGAATTTTTTTAACTCATTAGCAAGGCAAAGTTTCAGTACCTTTCTAGTGAAATTATCCTCATTCAGATAATCAAATAATTTTTGCTACACTGTCAGTTTCAATGACTGGCTCAGATTAAGGCCATAAATATTCTGCATGATACCACAAAACATCTGCTCTTTCATTACAATATGCTACTTTTATGATTTTGTTTCAAGAACTCTGAGTTTTATTTACATTTACCAGATTACAACCTATAAAACTTGAAGTGACTGCTTAGCAGTGAGACTTGCAAATAATAACCATATAGGCAGACACATGTTAATAAATTGTCCCTTAATAATCTTCCCCATAGCAGAACAGTTCATAGACCTCCAGTAATTCCATAGAAAAAGGGCAAAACATCAGATACCTGGAGTTGATTTTAGGCTAGATTCTTAATTTCACATAAACATCAAAGAAGTTGACTACAATGGAGTCCACTGCTAAGGCTAAAAGGCAGGACATATACGTCAGAGAAGTCTCAATTATAATACTGAGTTGCTCAAGAAATATTGTTTTAAACTGACTTTATATTATAAGGATTCCCTTGTTTTCCATTTCTATTCCCTTAATGAAAAGCTTAGATTCCCTTACCACAAACTGAGTTCAAGGTTTGACTTCTAAAGCGTTCTTTTAAAAGCTCTCAATTACTTGAAAATCCCTGGACTATTGAAAACTCCACACATTACTTTTATTTTAAAGGAATTGTGTGTGCATGCTTTATACATTAACCACAGTTTGAGATATACAAGAAAAAATATTAGCAGCTAAAATTACTTCAAAACTTTACGACTTAAAGAATTAAATAATACACTGAATGCAGCGATCAAACACTGAAATAGAAAATACATCGACACTATGTTTTATTCATTAGTGAAATTGGTTATTCTGTTTAAAAAATATTTCCTAAAGTCCTTGTTTTTTTTAATGGAACATATTTGATGATGTTTCTAGACTGCAAAGACGGTGGTACCTTGGTTCTTGAATTTAATTTGTTCTATAATTTTGGAAAGGTGGTCAAGTTTGTGTTTGTGTGGGGAAAATAACTGCAGCTGTATTTGTCACCCAAAGCAAAGTTTGCGAATGAAAACAAAATTTTGCCAAACTCTTCTGTTTGTGAACCAAATTGCAAAGAAAAGTGCTTGTGAACCATGCTGCTACCATGTAAGAAAGTAAAACTGTGATGACTGAAAGCCTTTCGCATGTAGGAACTAAAGGCAGGAAGCGATGCCTCCTGTGAGTGACATGATTGTGTTCAGAGTAGCTGCTGCCTTGGCCTCCTCTTTAAGGCCAAACATAGGTGGTTTGAAACCAGTGGGATCCTATCAACTTTAGTTAAAGCTTCCTCTCCCTAGATGAGTTTTTTGCAACATAGCCTACTTATTCTTCATCCTAGTGACTCAGATCACAATATACCCTATAGCTATTGACAATGACAAATGCCCAATGACCAACACTAGAGTCATAAAGACAAGTTCCTCCATCATTAAGTTTTGTTTAAACCACCCACTCATACACCCATAGGAAAACCTAAGGGGCAATGTCCATGAACTTTAATAAAGGCAAGATCTCACTGGTTCTCTCTCCTGCCCACCCCTCCCTCCTTCCTTCTCTTTCTCTTACTCTTCACCAGCCACCCGTAAAATTCTTAACCTGTCTGTTTACAAATAACAAATTTACTCTGTTTCATACATCTCCTGATTTAACCTTACCTGACAAATGCCTGAACCTAACTTCCTCCTGGTTTGACGTCTCTTAGAGTAGCTATCCTGGCCACTCTGAAGAGAGACCTCAGGACCAATTAAGGAGAAACCATAACAACAGAAATTACAATAATGAGGTTCAATAATTTACCAACACATTCTCAGTTAGCCATCAGATTCTATTAAAAGCTTATACATAAAACTCAAAGCAAAGAGAATCTTACAAGTATTTAGTAATAAATTTTGCCCCAAATTCTCCAAGTTTAATTTGGCAAGGTTTATTAAAACTTTTCTGGCTATATGAGAAATAGATTTGCATATAAAACGTATATAAAGGAAGAACTCAGATGGTGTGGACCAAATTCTTTAACTAAGGCCTTAAAAGCAGTTCTGTGATTAAATTTTAACAGTTGGGGAATTTCCACTCATGTTAGGATATAAATCACTTGTCCTTACTAGGAACTACTATAATGTGCAAAACTTCCTTTATTAATATATAGCTTAAGTGAGAAGAATTTTGAATGGATACCTGGGTGATTAACCATTTTCGTTTATTCTTAACCTAATTTGACTGTAGCGTTTCTCTGTTCAGGACCATAAACATAAGACACAGAGTAATAACAACTGGCTACTCACAGTTTCAACAGAATATTCATTGACTTGAGAATGTTGAACTAAATGAAAAGCGATCTACTCATTTATATTCCCTAACAATGATTAGCCAAATAAAATTCAAGTACACTACAATTTACACTTATTTGGACTCTAGTAACTATAAAATATTGAAGGATTTGTATCTAGAATAATGCTACTGGTAATTATCACAGTATACCTTATCTGCTTTGAAAGTGAACGCCTAAAGGTTTTCAACAATCTCAGGGAATGTTTAACATCCCTGCTCAACTCTCCTCTGCCAGTTTCATGATGAGTTAGCAGGACCCTAATTGGGTATCATATTTCAGGAGCTTGGGATGAACAATTCCGGTTAATTGTAAGAAAGGCCCAGAGGAAAATAGAATTTGTGTTTGTTGATCTCCATATGATCAAATGAGGCACCTAAGATTTCTTTATTTTCAAATTATCTCCAAAAATGCAATTCTAGAGATCGAGTCCCAAAATGTGTACTTCAACTGGTAGTTCTTAAATACTCATAATATACTAACACTGCTAGGCATTGTGAATGATTACATTTCTACTTTTTATTTAAATTTAAGTAAAAACAACAAAATTGTGGTTATATGCCTATATTTCAGTCTCCATTTTTTTAAGATGCTGATAATCATGTAATCTTTTTGTGCATTCAATATTTTTCTAACAAATTTGTTTTCTAAGTATTAAATAATTTACCAAAATATATTTGCAAGTACTCTAAATTTAGAAAAATGAGCAACAGAAAGCATTTATTGAATATGTGCATTATTCATACTAAATTCTTTGGGAACACACAAATAAGAAATGTAACCCTCTGAAAATCAAAATATGGTATCAGATTTGATACAGGGAAAAGTAAGTAACACTGACAAAATTATCAAAATACTTAATAATGAAAATTTCAAAATGGAGTTTACTGAGAAAAAATTAAAGACATTACCTTTAAATCCTTGAGAAATATTAAATAGTATGTCCTTGAAGAAAAAGATTTCGTTTGTTAAACATTAGATGTAAATTCCATAAAATGTATAAAATGTGAGTATGACATAAACTTTTCCTTAAGGTAGGCATATCATGACATAGCCATGCGTGGTGGCACACGCCTTTAATCCCAGCATTCAGGAGGCTGAGGTAGGAGGAGCATTGTGAGTTCAAGACTGGCTTGGGCTACAACATGAGTGCAAGGCTGGCCTGAACTACATAGCACAACCCTGTCTCAAAAAATAACTAGGGCTTGGAGTTTGGCTTAGTGGCTTAAGCGCCTGCCTGGAAGGCATGAGGTTTTGAGTTTGATCCCCTGTGCCACAAAAAAATAAACAAGTAAAGGAATATCATGATGTATTTCAGGGGAATAAAAAATACAACAAATTTCACTACAAACCAACTTGTGAAATAACAATGCTGAGGAACTTGTTATCCCAAAATTATGACCTTCCAGAATCACCCAACAGGCTTTGAAGTGTCTGGACCAGATTCATCTCAACCACCATCCTGTTTTCCAGACCTTTCCCATTAGTCTATGAAAACCAGTTGTGGATCCTGATTTCCTTCTCAGTTTGACAATGCCAACCACAGCAATTGCTGGGAATAGACAGTTAGACAGACAGACAGACAGACAGACAGACAATGAGAGACACACATAGAGGAGAGAGAGAGACAGAGACAGAGACAGAGAGAGAGAAAGAGAAAGAAAATTTTCTCTATAGTCAACCCAGGCAGTCATCTATTCTTCTTGACCTAGAGAAAAAAAACAAAACAAAGACATTCAACCAAAAACTGATCTTCAGAATTTTTAACAGTATGATCAGGATTTTTGTTAATTCACAGTCATATGCTACATAACAACTGACAAATGTGTTCTTAAATTATCTTGTCATAAGGGATATAGTGTCAGTAGGTGATATAATCTGATGGGACCATTGTTCTATTGCTTAGCAAAACGTCATTACGCAGTGCATGACCACTCTGAAAGTGAGACAGACGTTTTAATGTCTTGTAATAAAGATCTTGTACCTTCTACAGAGCTCTGGAGCAAAGGCAGCTAGACTCATGGAATGATAAAATAGATGAAATGAAACTATAATCACATGCCAAACAGTAATTTATCACATTCTGTATATATCTTCAGTGCCAGTTAAACTTGATGCTGGAAAACACTAGAGATCTTTCCTGTATTATACATGGTGTGTGGAGCACAAGCCCTTCACCCTTCACGGACCCCTGGAGAACCCTTCATGCCAGTTCTCTTCTCTTTGATTTTCAAAGGGAAAATCATCTGCAATTAACACTGCCAGGGACTCAGAAGCAAAAGCCTTGAATCAGATGTCTTACTTGCAGTTGGGCCTAGGTCACTTTTACAGTCTTCCTCTGCTTTCCTTCTGCCTGTGATTCTTAAGGTCTTTTCTCTGCTTTCAAAAACCCTTTCTCCAGGAGACTTCCCAAAAGCATTCCCGCCATGTTCACTCCACAATTCAGGCTTAGCCTTTTGTTTTTTTCCCCACATATTCTCTGGTCTGTAAATGCCAACAGTTAACTCCATTGGACAGTTTTTAGAGGTTGTGTCTTACAATACAGAGAAAAAAGGGAAAGCAAAATAGCTGCAGTTGCATAAAATCTATGTGGCTCAGGGGAATACTGAAAGGAAATATTAGAAATGCTAGTCATTGTTCTGGTGACTTCTTTCCTCCTTCCTTAGGTTATTTATATTTTCTATTCATGAATATGTCTGGTTTTCATGACGAAATATTACCATTATTTTAAAATATAAAACCTTTTATAGTCTTGGCATTTTTAATATAACGATGATGTTTTTAAATAGAAAAACCAAGGAAACGATTACAAAATATGATGTTATATGACATATGACTATGTCAGTATTTGAATTAAAGTACAAATTGAAATCTGTCATAAACACAACCGCAAAAACAAGGTTCATGATAGACATTTCTTAGAATCTCAAGTTAAAACAGCATAGTAAAATCATCTAAAGTTAAATGGAGGCTGCTGCTGGAGTGAGGATGGCCAGACCCAAGCCCCTCTCCGTGAGTCAGTGCCATTTGCAGACCGCAGAGCGGGGAGCCGGGCCTCACTGGGACTCACCAGACCTCACCAGGAAGCGATCCCAGCTGGGAAACCGTAACATTTTCATTATTTTGTTGGGTTGAGTTTTATTCTCTTTTGTTTTGTTTGATTAAATCTGATGGCATGAGCAGCTATTTGAAAGATAGCAAGACATATTATAGTAGCCATTTTAGATTTATTATTAACTTGTGTTGAAGTCCTTTATGGCATTCATTGTTTCATTTTTGTTGTTTCTATTCTATTCTGTTCTGTTCGATTTTTACTATGTCCGCAGGTATCCGCAGCTACTTGAAGACAACAAAAGGCATTATGGTAACTATTGTTGGTTTTATAAGGTTTTGAAGTCCTCTGTCACTTATGCTGGTTTATTTTGACTGGTTTTATCTGTTTTATTTTCCTTGGTTTTATCCTCTTTAAAATAAAAAAGAAGAACAAGTTAAATGGAGAAATGTCCCCCATTTTAAATGACACAGATATGTAATTATGAGTTTGTGCACATTTGTTTTTTTATGGAAAAATTGGCAATAACAATGTATTTTCCACATGTATTCAGATACTTTCTTAAAGATGTCTCTCTCCCAATTTTTACTACCCACATTTTTTGTGAGCTATATATTGTGATGCATATGTTAATCTGCTCAATTTACTAATTTCACAGTGTGTACATATTTCAAAACATCATGTTGTACATAGTAAGTATATGCAACTTTTATTTGCCAAGTAATTAAAAAGATTTGCCTTTTTTCAGATAACAAGCATTATCCCTATGTCGCAAACAAGCAAGGAAATACATGTTTTGGTAAAAAAGCACTTAACAGTCTTAACAGTCCCCACAAGAAAGATGTATGCCGAACCAGGGTTCTGGAGAAACCAAAAGTTTAAAAATCTAAAGATGCAACTATGAATTGTTGAGATCTTCTACACTTAGTCAGAAATGATAACTTATTATTTGACCTTTCATTTTAGGGGTATCTTCTGTTATTCACTAATAAAGTGAAACTGTTACTCACTGGTGTTTAGTGACATCTTTGAACATCAGGAGTACTGATAGTATCATGCAAATTCTTCAAAAGTAAATTAAAATAGGAAGGTTGCTTGAAACATACAAAAGAATTTTGGAAAATTAATGTTCAAAAAGCTTAGATCAGTCAATAATTTAGAGAAAATGAGCATAATGATATGAAATAAATAATAAGTATTTTTTTAAAAAATAGATTCTCAGGACAAATGACCTAACCTATATGGTTAAACACAAAATGAAAAAGGTAAGTGTCATGTTAATTTTCCTGAAAAATTATACACTTCGAAATTCCTCTTTGGTCAGTATCTTTTAGTTGCACTCACTTGGCTGCCTCAATGTACTGAATTCATAAAAAATGTTTACCTTTCGTGGTCGCTTTGACTTTGAGAAAGAGACAGAAGTTGCATGGTGCCAGGTCCAGTGAGTAAGGTGGATGGCGATGCACTGTAATGTTTGTATAAGCCTCCCTTTGTGTTGGATAGCACTCAGCAGCACCATTCACTGCTTTTTAATCATACTTCATAAATACATGAAAAACTTTCAAAACTGCTTCAGAATGAGGCAAGAATTATAGAATAAGTGTGATTCAAACAAGGGGGATTAATGGCAATGTGTCTTTTACTGCAATTTTTTTTAAATTTAAACATTTACCATATATTTTGATCACATCTTGCAAGTGGAATTATAGCTCTGCATAATACAAAGTTTCATTTTTTTTAAAGGTAGCATCAAATTCAAATTGTTTTTTTCTTTACTCTTTATTGTGACATTTTGGTCTATCTTCAGCGGTCCACTTTTTTAAGTATATAATTTTTGTCATATGTTACAGAAACACATAGCATAATATTTATGATTCAAACATGTAGCATAATATTTACAATTTAAACCTTAAGGACAAATACCTCTTTCAAGGAATTGATCATATGCTAAAGGTCAGAAATTCATTCGGAAGAAATGTTGCAGTTACAACCACCTACCAGCACCCTCATGCCAATTCTCATCTGTCTTTCTACACATACAATGAATTTAAGAGCTTCTGTAGAAACAAATCCATTAACACACATGAATAGTGTCTATCAGAGCTATTAATAAAAGTTTAAAAATGGAAAAGGAAATAAGAATGGAAGTGAGATTCAAAGTAAAGAGGAATAGCAAGGAGAAATATGATAGTAGTAAGTTGCATATAGTATGAATTACATAGATTGTCACTGAAATTATCTTAACAGTACCAGAATCAGAGTTCTTGAATTAGAAAACAGCGAAAGAGAAAATACTGGTAGACCTGTCTTCCCATCACTTTGCATATATTTTTCTTTCATGTCTTTAATCTTTCTGCATAGAACGATCTCTGCCCTCTCACATCCACTTATACAAAGTCAGTCCTTTCCGCAGAATCCAAATTAAGCATCACATCCTCTTGACTTCCGTGATTACTTGGTTTACAATAGACTGTAGCAGTTATTTCAACAGTAAGGCCAAATGTTCTTTTACTGCTAGCCACAACACATGTTGTGTTTACATTATTATAATTCATTTGAAAGCTCTTTATAGTCAGAGACTGGGCCTCTTTCACCATAACCACACTGCCTTGCATATTTCCTAAAAGGCATTAATGAAATGTTTTCTTGAATGAATGGAGGCCACATATATATAATTCAGAAGCTAGCACACTACAGTGCATTATTAGGTTGAAGGAATAGAGGAGATACTCAACCTGATCCAACCTGAGGCACATTCTCCTTTGTTTTAAACCAGCTGAACTTGAGTGTAGGAAAGGTTTTGCTGAAGTCTTTATAGTTAAATATTAATTATAATTATCTCTCCCGACTTTTCTTGTGACTCTCAGTTATCAATCACTAGAAACAAAAGCCCAGAAGCTGAGTATTTTTCTGCCCAATTTAGGTATACATGATTGGTCATCTTTACCAATTGCATGTTTATTGTTAAGTAATCAAACTATTATCAAAGTGGTTATTGAAGCTCAGATAGTTTTCTTCTGTTCTCATTACAGTCTGCATTTTATTCTATTATAGATAAATTTTTGAAGTATAAAGGATTAAACATTGTAGGTATTTAACACAAATCTCATAAATTTTAAGAAAAATCCATAAATCTTTTCAAAGACAACACTTACATTAAACACCAACTCTCCAATAAAATAGTTACAGAACATTTTTCTTGCTAAAATATATTTATTTCCACCAATGTTTCATTAATGGTTAAATAAAAAATGACTGAAATCCATTAAGATAAACAAAAGCATCTGCATGACTATAAAAGGAACAATAAAGTAAAACCTTGTTATTGCATGGACTTAGATATATCGCACAGATCCAAGCAAGCCCCTGGACTATAATAGTGGTTTAGAATTAAAAGTAGGCAGAATTTAGGTAACAAATTTGACATCATCTTAGACAGATCAAATGTGGACATTAGCAAGATTCCATTATATTTGAAAGTAAATTACTTCTTGGAAAAAATTTTAATGCAACACACCTTTTCTTAGTTATGAACAGTCATCTTTTCCTTAAGCAATAAATTTATACAAACTAAGGTCATCCCTGTGGCTATGCCAAATAGTCCTGGAAATATAATTCCCTCCTGTGTAAACCATTAAGACAGTCTCTAGGGAAATGAATGGTAAAGGTTTCAAGTCAATGTTTAATTTTTCTGTAATGTAGAGACTAGATATATTTTAAAACATTAAGAGTAAGATTTACTTTTATTTTAATATGCTTGGAGGTAATGCCAAATTTTACTCTTAGTAGTACAAACATAAAATATGGTAATCCAACTGATATATTAAAAATAACTAAGATTCGTCAGTGATATTTTAGAGCTAGTTGGAACATACTTCAGATCAGCAGAATTATTTTATGTATGATTTTTAGTCATACTGGTGTACTTCAGACAATGCTTCCTAATTTTTCACTGGAGAAAAATTTTAAGAAATAATTTCTTAAAATTAGCCAGGAAAATCTGTTTTAGTTTTTAACTTGTTTTGAACTACATCTGATAATAATTTGCCATTGATGTTGGCAGAAAAAAAAATTAAATTTGCCTGAATAAAAATACTTTAAATGATGCATGGAAGTTTATGTGTATATATTCATTAACAGTACTTTTATTCACAAAAATCATTTTTTAAATGATGATTTGACTCTAAACTAACAGTTTCTAGACTTTTGATCTCATGATTCTTTTATACACACTCAGTAAAGACTGAGAACCCACACAGCAGGAGATCAGGCAAAAATAACAAAATATAATATTGGGTTCTGAATAAGACCCTGGAACAAAAATGAACATTAATGGAAAAGCCAGTAATGTTTAAATAGGATCTTAAATAGGCAATGGCACTAAGCCAATGTGAATTTCCTGATATGATAAACATACCATGTTACCTGAGATGTTCACATTGCAAGAGGCTGGAAGAGGGATGCTTGAAAATTCTGTACAATTTTTCTATAATTCTAAAGCTCAGAATAAAAAGTTTTCAGTAATTATTGACAGTACCAAATAGCTTTTGTTATGTGGGTTGGATCTACCAATATTTAATGATTTAAAAATTTAAAGCTGAGAAATGCTTAAGATATGTATTTATCAATTCATTTTAAATGAATGATGACCCAATTATATGTTAACATATGCAACATTTTATGAAAGTGAACTATATTTTCTAAAACAGAAACATTTAAAAGAGTATCATTATTTTACAGTTTGGTAAATCTCTTTTACTTTCTGGTTTAATAGAAGATAATAGGACTCTCACATGTGTTTACACATTTATTATAATATGGAGGGTTTATGAAGTAAATGAAAAACTTCCAGTCTCACAGATACATATTTTGAAAACTAACAGTATTTTATTACACTTTTTCTGATAATTGTGGGTATTCTTCT
Organism: Dasyprocta punctata; assembly: GCA_004363535.1. NCBI lineage: Eukaryota > Metazoa > Chordata > Mammalia > Rodentia > Dasyproctidae > Dasyprocta > Dasyprocta punctata. The sequence goes on along the minus strand of RJWM01012292.1, from coordinate 21,254 downwards.
TGTATACTACACAAATGCAACAAATGATAGTTTCTTAACTGCAACAAGGAAGCCAAAATCAAATCAAATAAAATTTTTACTCATTATCGTAAAACCTATTGGTCTATATTGTGCTTTGAGTGCATGTTTACTCATGTATGATTTTGCATTACCATGTATCAGTCACCTGAAAACTTTTGTTCATTAGTTATATAGATTTTATAAATGTTAAAACTTCTAATGAGGATACAGGAAAAAAAAAGATGTCAATATACTAATCTCATCATAAAAAATTCTTTAAGCATTGATAATATTGCAAGTTTACAGTGACAAATGCCTATCTTTAAAATTCCAATTTTTACTTAGGTGTTGGATTTTATTATGGACAGCATACACCATCCAGTGTGTGTGTTCCTAGCATACTTCGATCATTACTGAGAAAATATCTACTAAATGATCAAATCTGAGACAATTTTAAAATCTCTGTCAGTCATTCTTACTAGTAAAAATAGTGTTTCACATAAAACCCAACTAATCCAGCTCACAACTCAACAAACTCATGCATGTGTCATTATTTTGTAATCAACAGAAAATCATGATCTGTGACAAACTCTGTTTTGTTCATTATGCTACATGCTCCCTAACAGCAGCAATTGTTTCTTATTTCTTTTTTTAATCCTTAGGCCTAACGCAGCGCTCAATAAATGTTAAATAAATGAATGAACACATAAGCTAAAAATGCCTATGGCTGTTGAACATTGTCTGGCTTCAGGATAGGAAAAACAGGAGTTGATTATTAAACAGAGTTGAACTCTAAAAAAGACCAAGCAAACATTTCAAGCAGGGAAATTCAGAGTACTTGAGTATTTTTCTTTTGGTTATTCTTTGCACTGCTTGTCAAGCTACCTATCCAGTGTTTTCTCCTTTGTTAATATGTCTGATGTTAGGAACCTTGTGAATATATTTAGCCAAAAATATTAGAAAAATACACAAAGATGTCACTCAAGTACTATGTGAAAGGAGGATTAGTGAAGGAGGTGAGGGAGAAGATGGTCTTTTACCCTGCAATTTCTTTCTGCCCCTGCTACACATGCAGAGGACTTCCCCAAAGGCCAGGATGATTTTGTCCGTGGTTGTGCTGACATTTTCTTGGGGCAGATGTGGGAATAGGACTCCCCTATGCCCTTCATTTTATTTCAAGCAATGGAGAGAAAATAAACATGGGAAAACCTCGTTTTGGAAAATGGCATTCGTTCCGTATAAACACTTCCCATATATAAAAATAATTAAAATGTTTTAAACACCAAGAGAATGGAATATTAGGTATTTTTCTATGATGACTATGAGTATATGACTATGAGTTTATTATTGTTAAATTTTAACCCCTACATAACAACTGTGTAGACTATCCACCTTGAAAAGAATAACAGAAACAGCATTGCTTTTACAGCACATTAACTTTTTGAAAATATTAAAATATCTATTCCAAAATCAATTGTAATGCATAAAAATCAAACGTAATTACATAAAAAGGTATTTTACTTCTCTTCCTCATATCTGACATTTATCCAAATGAAAAATAATCATCTCTCTTGAAGTCTTACACTTTCAGAAAAGTAATGTTAGAGATATTTTCTCCATGAAATGAAATAACTGATTTATGTAAATAATTACAGCTTCAATTCAACATAACAATGTGGGTAAATATATTTTCTAATACAAATAGAAACTAAAACATAACCTTGCTTGACCACTAAAAACTTTTATGGAGGTCACATGACCTCGCTGGTGTAACTGTTTAAATGTTTGTGACATATAGCACAAGAAGAGCAAGTGATACAAACTAGAAATCTGCATTCATGACCTAAAATTCCGTTTTCTTTCAGACACCTGCATTTGAGAATAGTGAGATACCTGTGGAAGAAGAGCAGTTCAACAGAAATTCAAAAGAAAAGCACTTCATTTTATGGAGAAAGTAAGGTATTGCACAGTGCTTTATCTTATTTTATTTCATTTTATGTTGTTATTTTTTTAACCTGATACTGTTTTAATCTCTTTCTTTTATAATACTAGGCCCTGGAAGCTAACATTAATGTTCAGTCTACAGTTCAGTATGCTGGGGCAGTAGAATAGTCTAAGGAAAATACCTGAAGATGGTTTGTGAGAGGAAAGAAAATTATTGAAGCCATAAAAGGAAAAGATAGTTATTCGTGAATTACTAACAAGGGAAGATTCATAGGAAGCACCTCTGGGTCCATTATCAACACTTAGAAAATCCTACGAGGGGTTTGTACTCAACAATGACACTCAGGAAATCTTACCAGGAATATGTACTGAACAACAGCACTGCCACGCAAATCCTATAGGAACCAAATATTCAACAGCAGATTGGCTCAGCAAAGTCCCCGACGGGAACTCATACCCTGCACAGCACTACTCACCCAGTCAGTGAGGGGTGTGTACTTAGCAAAGCACCTCTTGAGAGGGAGTACAGTGACAATACACTGGAAAAGCATTCACCAGGAAGAAGTCAGAGTGTCCAGTGGCCCCAGCTGGACTGCGTGACTCTCTGGTGCCCTGTTCCATGCCCAACAGTGACAGAGAGGGGGTTTTATAAAGTAAATGACACAGTGACAGAATTAGCTTGCTTTCCTCCATCGGATGAAAAGCCTCCCAAGGAAGAACAGACTTATCATCGGGGCAGGAAAGCAGCTCCTACAGATAGCACTCATTTGCCCAGTTCACAGTGTCCCTCTGATAATACTTATTCAAACATTGCCATCTCTGTCTGCTTACAGTATCCCCTTGACTTGGCAACAGTGTTGAGAACACAAAAAGAACATTTTAAATTCCTCAGAGATGATACAGTTAGTTTTTCATCATCATAGGAGACCACAGATTCAATTATTTCTAGGTTTAACAGTTAGATTTTATATCACCCTTCTGAAATTTGTATTTCCTACAGTAACAAAAAGATGATGCCATAAGAGGGGCCCACGGGGTCTCTGGGGGTGAGTAAACACCAGCTGTGAGGACCTGCGAGCTGAGCACAGTTAGGGCAAACATTGTCGCCAAAGCCGTGGACTTGCGCTCCAACAGACCCAGATCATAAGAGACTATTGTTACGATCAAACAACCAAACCAAGTTTGGAAAAGTTACAAAATCATAGTCTTTTTTTATTTTTTTTAACTTGCTGCAAGGTCAGGTACTTAATCAAAGCTGAATGAATAAAATTCCGGAAAATAATAAAGTTTTTGTATGAGTAAAAAGACTTGAGGCTACTTTCCTTCCTAGGAACATAGCAGAATGATAAGATAACCAGCCAGATTGCTAATGAGCATTTATTGGCACCACATGGGCAAGTGTCACAGATAAAAACTTGAAGTGGTGCAGACGCAATGCAGGACTGTGCCCACCTGAAGAGCTACCATTAAAGGCTTAGGGGTGCACACCAAAAGCCAGGGGCAGGCAACGAAGCAAGAATCACTGCAGAATCTCATTAGAAAAGGTTCAGCAACTCAGCAACTTAGTGAGAACCTGTCTCAAAAGTTTAAAAATGTAAAGAGGACTGAGAAAGTATCTCAATGCAAATGTACTGGGTTCAACCAGTACCACAAAGAGAAAGAGAGAGGGGGGGGAAGAAAGAAAGAAAGAAAGAAAGAAAGAAAGAAAGAAAGAAAGAAAGAAAGAAAGAAAGAAAGAAAGAAAGGAAAACCAGAAGACAAACAGCTCAACATAGAGTACTAGAAAAAATAATCAGCAATTTAGATTTCGGTAGCTAGCAAAAATATCTGTCAAAAAATGAAAGCAACACAAACTCTATTCTGAAAAAAATAAAACTGAGAAAATTTGCTAGCAGATCTAACACGAAGAAAAGCATTAAATCAACTTCCTTAAATTGTGAGCAAAATGATACCACTTGGAAATTTGGATCTACAGACAATAAAGTGTTACAAATAATAAAAATGAATAAATGTGAAGGACCATTTTAGATTTACCTGCATCTTTAAAGGATAAATAAATGAACAAAAATTCACCAAAAATGTTAGAAGATGAGTAAAATCTGAAAATATTCAATCTAACTAAAATCAGAGAAATTAAAATTAAAAAGAAAACACTAATATATCATTTCTCACCTATCAGGTTAGCAAAAATTAAAAAGCAAAACAGCACATTCTTCTGATGAAGACTGGGAAGAAATAATATTATCTTACGTTGTTTATGAGAATGAAAATTTGTAAAAGTCTTGGAGAAAATTCCACTTCTAGAAATAAAACTTGAAGATATTCTTCTAATGATCTAAAATACATATGCATAGAGATATTTATTTCAGCATTCTTTGTATTTATGAAATAGAAGAAATAAATATTCATATGTAGTACACTGTTTGAATAGATTGAGAAATACTTCCACAATGAAGTATTATGAAGCTGTAAAAACAATGCAGAAGAACTTTATAAGATGATTTGGAGCTATTTGCAAGATACAAAGTATAAAAGAATATTCATAGGACTTTAAATATGAAAAAAGGGAATAGTAGAGTTGTTATAGTAAAAAGTATATAATGACAAGTTGATGAGAGTGTGGAGAAATGAACCCTCGCACACTGCTCGTAGGAATGCAAAATGGCACCAGTGCTTTGGAAAACCAGCCTAGCAAACTTTCTCAATAGTGAAATACAGAGATGTCACTTTATATATGTGGCCTCAATACTGAAGAAGGCCCCCAAGATTATGAATCTGACAGCTTATGTAGGGGCAGAACCACTGCTTTCCACCTCTTCCTGACAAAGAGAATCATTGGCTTCCTAGTTGCTCATAATGCTGAGGAATTTAAATGACTGGCCTTGGGACTCTAGGTCTCATCCCACTTACAACAGAATCAAGCTAAATACATAAGGAATGTAAAGGAGAAAGTTCCTACCCTGGAATGCAGACACTTGGCTGCAGGAAGATACGTTTTACTATTCACTGAATGGCAATAAATGGCTCCATGTCTAATATCACATAATTTCCAAGCATTACTATATTATTCCAGTGTTAGTTTGCTTTTACTCAGAAAACAACTATGCAGAAATATGAAAATACTTATACTTGCTTCCTTATATTTCTCTGAGTATATTTTCATCTAGACTGTCAATTATTAGAAGCATGAGTAAGTCTCAAATAACCATAAAACTAAATAGTTATTTTAAAACAATCAGGATGTTGGATAAACCTAAAATGAGTGCAAAACAATAACAAACAGTCCCAAATATACTATGGGTGGGTAACATAAGAACAGAGGTGAGGAAAAAATAATAATAAATAACTTTGAAAATTGTATTTGGTTTAGATATTATTAGGCTAAATACACGCGTGATTGCCCACAAATAATGTACTTTATTGGGTAAATTTGTTTCTTACAGGAGTATTTGCCTTCTTTAAACAGATAAGTAAATACATTATACGTAATGAGATCCAGATTTCCCACTATCAAAGAAATAAATCATAAATAAGGGAAAAGAGGATAGAATTAACCCCACAGTGTTGGATTGGATTTGGAAGTATCACTATGAATTCATGAGTTTTAATATATACTGAAATAGAGACATAGAGAAAATGTATATGTATGCGTTTTGTGTTTTTGCAAATAGTTTTAAGCTCCATCCTTTGGGAGACTCTAAGAACAATAATTTTTCCACTAAAAGGACACATTTTATTCCTAGATCTTGGTGTGTGAAAACCATTCACCTATCGAAGAAATCGTGGCTACCTGTAGAAGTAGTTGACTAACCTGAATCATACCACACTGTCAGAAAATAAAGAACTACTCAAAAAATGTGGGACAATATTGAAAAGGCAAGGATTTCCTTTGAACAAAACTACGATAGTACAAGAAACAAAATTGCAAATACGTTGAATGATTACTCATAAAATAAAATAAGCATTTATGACATCATACTGTTACTTTAAATGACTGAATAGAGGAAGGATAGTTCTTCCTTAAAAAATTCTAATTAATATAAAAAAAGAAATGAGGAAAACACAAAATCACCACTGGGAAAATACACAGTAATAATTGCTGCAGGCAAGACCAATGATATTGTTAAATAAGTGAGCAACATTTTCAGGAAAACAATGCAGGTATTTGAAAATTTTGAAGTATTATTCCCAGGATATTTATTAATAACAAAAAAGGAAGCAGTCACTTCATAGTGAAAAGCCCTGGAAGGCAACACTTTAGCAAAATGATCAAACTTAGTGCAACCTTTAATAAGGCATATTGACAACACATCTGCCCTATAGAATGCACTGGGAAGGGTATAACATCATTTCTATAGTACTGCACCTCAACAATGCATTACCTCAATTGAATCATGGGAATTCATCAGTCAATCAAGAATTAGGAAACACTGTATAGCATAACTGAAAAGTGTTAAAAAAAAAGTGCGATGTTCAAGAATTAGCATTGATTAGAAGAGACTAAAGAGACACAAAATATATATGCAATGTCAAATACTAGATTGAATCTTGGAGTAAAAACTGTATTAATAAAAAATGATAGAATTGAGAGAGCAGCTACTGTTGGTGAATAAACAGTACTACATCAGAGTCAATTTCTTTGATTTGATAATTATACTTGATAATATAAGATGTTAATATTAAGGGAAAGTAGGTAAAAATGCATGAATTCATTGTACTATTTTTTGAAACTTTCCTGTATATAATAAATAATTTCAGAATTTAAAAAAATAAGAGATAATTCTTTAAAACAAAAGTAACAAGTAAATAATGTGAGTTTAATAACATATATAGAAATGAAAATTAAGAAAACAAGAGTCCAGAGGATGTGGTGTAGAAGAAATAAAAATGTGTTATGTAAGTTTCTTAGGTATGAAGCGATATAATGTTATTTACAGATAGACAATAATAAGCTAATTTTGCTATACTTGAGAACTACTAAAATAATAAAACAAATGCCAATTATTAAGCCAATACCACTGATGAAATTGAGTATCAAAAATTTGCAAATAAAACAAAAGAAATTGGTTAAAGGGAAAATAAATAGCAAAGAATAGATACAACAGGTAACAAAGAAATAATGAATGCTAGAAATAAATGCAAACATCTAATTAATTATTTTAAAAACTGAGAATCTCATTTGAAAGTCAAATATTGTCAAACTTTTTAAAGACAACTAACTATATTCTATTTATGAATGCATAGTTTTATATAAATACAGAGAATAGTATAATATATGCTAAATAACATTTTATGGGATATTTTAAGTGATACATGTGATCATTAAGTAAACAGCACAAAATCAAATATGTCTAGGAAAGTTGTAGCATGTTTTAGACTAGGTAACATTTGAGTCTGCAACTTAAAGATTAAATACAAATAAGTTTTAAAAAAATGTCAGAGAAGTCTATTCTAAGAAGAATAGCAAGTAAATGGGCACTTATAAATGGTTAATGGCAAAAACAGCATAGCACTAACATACATTTTAGTGAATGGAAGGTTAGAGAAAGAATGAGGAGATAAAAATTTGGAAAGACACGGAGAGGTCAGATTGCTAATGGTATTTTAGCCATGTAAGAGGCTAGATTTGGATCCTCTAGTTTGTTCAAAGGGAACTAACAGATCTCTCAAGAAAATGGTGTGAACAGGTTTGTTAGAGACTAGTACAAGGGACAACAATGGTTAGGTTAAAAGTAAAAAACATTGTTTTTTAAAGACCGACAATAAAACAAAGATTGTGAAAGAAAGAGGAACTAGATTTGATAGATAAATTTCAGAAAGTAGGACTGTCAAGAGTAAGTAGCAGGTTTGTAATTTAGTAGCTTGAGTGAAATGTGTTACAATTAATGAGCTAAGCACCAAAGACAGAACTGGTTTGGGAGGGAAAAAGAGTTGGGATACTGACATCACTGTCATAATGGTTAATCTTGATTGCCAAATTGATTGGCTCAAGAGACTCTTGAGAGATCAGAAAAGCACAGAGTCAGGGTGCTTCGTGAGCATCGCCTTGGAGACTTAATTAGGCCCCTGGCTGCTTCCTCTCTGGCCCTTTTCCGCTGTGCTCTGCCTCCCAGCTACCATGGAGTGAGCAATTTTGCTCTACCACATCCTTCTGCCATGATATTTCTTCCTTGCAGCCAGCGGACCGTGGACTGAAAGCTCTCAAACTGTGCTAAAATAAACCTCTCCTCGAAGTTGTGTCAGAAATTTTGCCCCAACAACAAGAAAGCAGATCAATGCAACTACTATAGTCATTAATCAGGCTGCTGTTGTTAAGACAGGATGTAACCTAACAGGAGATAAATATCTGAGCCTGCTCACTTTAAGACCAGCTAAGAGCTGGATGGGTAATGTTCGATCAAAAGTGTCTAACAAATACTATTTATATGCACGATTCTGAATGAAGAAATTACTTTAATTTTCCCACAACTCGATTTCTTTTCGTTTTCTCTTGTATTTTGAATTTTTTGTATTACAGTGGTATGTTATTTTTCATAAGGGATCATGAGTGCTACAAAGACAATTGTTACATTTAACAATATAAAAGAGTGTCTTCTGTCTTATTTAATGTTTGTTGTCTAAAACACAGTGTGTATCCTTGCCTTTCCTGTTTGCATTTGTGTTAAAAATCCTTGCTTGCCTTTCATAATATATTCTTCTGCATTATTTGGTTCCAACTATGTCTCAGTATACAGCTGGATTTTAAATCTTTTGGGGAGATTCTGCCTCTTAAAAGGCTATAAACTTTGTTTTCTTGTTGTTGCCTTTTTATTGTTATTTGCCTTAATGGATATTGTATTTGTTTCCTTTTGATCCAGTGATTTAAATATGTTTGTATATGTCCTTTTAGTTCCCTGTAGTAATAGCATTTAAATTTTGCCAGAACACACTTGTAATTATCACAGTCAGCAATAAACAAATCTTTCCAATATTCCCATATGCAAGAATAAATACATTTAGGTTTTAACTACACACAAACCAGAGTTTAACTGGGCCAGTACAGTGCTTTTTATATCAGTACTTAGTAAAAAGTATGTAGTACATGAATGCTCGATGGCAAATTTCTAAGAACATAAGAAAAAAATTAAGCGCTGATTTGATGTGAAAGGAACATATTTGGAAGAAGCAAAAACTTACTGCTGAAAATTTGTTTGAACCTTTTGGTGAGAGCCACCATTTTCCAAAACTCTGCTGAAAGGGAGAACCCAAAGGGAAAATGGAGAGGCACCCACAGTGTTTTCTAGGCCTTTTATAAAACATGGAGTTGTTCCTTTGACCACATTGTTCTCTTCTGTGAGAAAGGAGACATAGTAGATCTTGGGGGGATGGGGTTATTGAAAATGCAGTGTCCCTGCTGATTTCCTGTTATCTTGTTTTGAAACCCTGTGTTGCTTGCATTGTTTTGTTCTGATCTGCTTTCTTCTGTTTTGTTTTGTTTTATTCTTTTTAAAATTAAAAAAAAAAAAGAAAAGAAAAAAGAAAATGCAATGTCCTACAATTGGAAGGACCTACAAAAATTTGGAGGGAGCTACTCTGTCACCTAGCATGCTGTCAGCATGGTAAACAAACAAGATAAGGGCAAGATCCTTGCCAAGAGAATTCATTTGTGTAGTAAGCACACCCAACACTCTAACGACCAGATAAATTCTTGAAAGTCATGAAGGAGAATGATCAAAGAAAAAATGAAGCCAAAGAAAAAGGTCCCTGGGTTCTAATGAATCCCCAGCCTGCTCAGAAAATCACACTTGATGAGACCCAACTGATAGGAGCCTGGGTTTAAGGTATAATCAGTGTAGAAAACTTAAAGATCGCTCAACTGTAAGAGCAAATAAAATAAACGTAAAGTAAAAATATGTTTAACTGATACTCAGAATTGTGTTTATTTGTTTTTATTTCTTTTAATTTAATTTGAAAAACGTTTTAGATGGCACATTATTTTTATGCTAAGTTAAATTGAGGGCAGCAGAACTATGATTGTAGTTCAATATTCAAATAGCTGGCTTTTCTTGGGAAAAAGGCTCAATTTGACTTAACAATTCCATTTTATTGAAGGTACATTCTAAGCTTCATTTTCAGCTCAGACTCAAGAAACTGACTTTGTTAATTGGGACAATTAAGATTCACCAAGGGTATAATTGCCCCTCTCATTTTGCTTTGAGAGAGCAGAGTGATTTATCTCAGAAAACAAGAGCCTAGAGGCCTATGAGGAAAGAGAATGAGAAAATTTTGGTAAAAGAGGAACACCAGGAAAACTTTAGTTACCACTCGACTCAAGATGATAAAAGGCTCTTAGCATCTCTCCACAACAACAAAAATTATGGAATATCTGAAATCAGCTGTTGAAAAAATTTTAAAACCTATGGTCTACTTTTGCAAAGTGAAAGATATTTTCAGCTGTCCGCATCAGCTTCTACAATGTTTACACATACACATACACTCCTCAAAAAGAACTAGAAAACCTCACAATAATTTTGGTAGGATGATAATGTTATCATTTAGGTCGATAGTGCCCCCCTGAAAAAAACCTTCTGATTCTTCTGTATGTGGAGACCTGCAGGAAATTTTAAGCCCCTCTAAAAATTGGTTAACTCAGCCTGTACCAACTCTGTAGATTCCCAATATAATTGCAGAGATCTAATTTTATAAATGTCATATTTGAATACAGTGAGGCTTCAATAATTGTGAATCTGTTATACCTCTAAAGGCTCACACCTGTGAATGTATTTGAGCAGATAAACTTCAAATCATTTACTTATCTTACTATGTGAGTGTATCATATTTTGTTTATTCTTTTAGTTATGGTCTCTTAAATTTTCTCAAAAAAGTGAATCATATGAACCTGGAAAAGATGAGAAGTCTATTGTGGAACTAGTCATCTAAATTTATTATTTCTATTTGACAATGAAGTACAAAATTTAATCAGATGTTCCACTGTTTTGTCTTTACAAGGCCACCCATCTGGCCATGGAATCTCCCTGTATCACATTGTTCTTCCCCTAAGATAGACAGTATTTTTGCTTGGTAAGAATAGAAGATTATTTTTAATCTTTCATTTTCAAAACATTGGAATGCCTTCTAGAATTTTCTTCTGGGGTCAATTTTTTTTTAGAAAATTGTGACCCACACCACTGGTTAGATTATACTACATCAAAATAATTTAACCAGGAAACTATAATTTTTCCATGACCTCCTCATGTGTTCTTTGCAAGCTGTAACTTTGCAAAATTGGCATAAGCACTTAGAAAATGTTTATTCTATCTTAATCTGCAGTCTAGCTTTGCCCTTGATCTGAGTAGAAATGTGAAAGTTGCCATATGCCAACGCATGAAAATGATGTGAGTGGAGGGAAAATTAGATCTACTACAGAAGAGTAAAGAAAGTGTGAAATTGGAAAAAGCAACAGTTCTGCAGACCATTCCTTTGCCAAGTCATCTGTCCAATGAAAGGAGACCTTCAAGTGAATCCTTCAAAGACCTTCAGATAGACAAGTATCTTAGTCTATCCACTAAAATGGCACTTGTCTAGAGAAGACCATATTTGAATCCCTAGATCTTTATTCATCGAGCAATTAATGCATAAAATGAAAGTTTGCTACTAAACCTTGGTCAGTCTATCACATCTTTCCTATAATTTAAACATCATTTAGAATTTAACACACACTGAGAATGCAATAGGTGTCCCTGTTGGCACATGGGACCACACCACAATTTCTTTTGCAGATATTCCTTCCAAAATTACCAATTTAGAGCCACTAAATTGATCAAATTGCTTTGACCTTTTCTCTTATGCTGTGTAAAGTATTCAACCACCAGAAAAGAAGAATTGGAATGCCATTAAAATCCTAGCTTCAATGTAAGACTGAAATGCCAGCCACTTGCGTTTTTAAAAACAGCAGGGAGTACATTGGTCTTAAATTCTCAGGAAAATGTATGTATCAACAAAACAGTTTCTGGTTATCATTCTTAGTGCATCAGCTCAATTCAATCTATCAGAATATATAGTTTGCATCTCAACCCCTGAATAATTTAGGTACAATAGAGATGGAAAGTGTGGCAGTTAGAAACTCATAAGAAGCTCACCAAAAAGAGACAAAGTGAAGGTGACGGCTACACAGGGTCTACCTGTGATGACAGGGTGAGGAAAGCGCAGATGGAGAAGGAAGTTGTGGATGGTTTGCCTGTGGTGTCTTATCTCTAAGTCTATTCCTCTCTTCCCTAAAGGCATTGAGAAACCAAAAGTAATCTGGAATGAAATTATCCCTTTAATATTTTTTTAAATCGAAGTGGAGATGCTAGAACTTGGTATCACTTGTAGATTTAAATTAATTTTCTTTAAAGGCATGATTGAGTGATGACTATGTTTTTGAAAATTACTCAGACATATACTCATATCATTCCTTCACAACACCTCAACATGCTCTCAACTTTTTGAGGAAAAAAATTTAAGCTTTGTAATACCCTGTTATGATTCAAGTAGCTATCCATGAATTGCTTTCAACTGCTCTAGAATCTTTGATAAAAAGCAATCATAAAGTTCAAGTATATTTATTGTACATGTTATCAAAGCTCTAAAATAAACATATTGCCAAAGAACCTATATAGATACTAAGTTTGCAAAAATTATTTCTGCTTTTCACCTCATGATCAGCAGTTTACACTGAGCAATGATTATTACAAATGAGAGATCCTCCAATGGTACATTGTCAAGTCCTAAGCATTCACCGGTTTCCACATCATTCTTCACTATTCTCAACTACCTTTTAAGGCCTTAACTTCTCTAAAAAAGAAATTCTCCACATTCTTCTGATGAAAATTTAAATTTAGCCTGCAATGAAGATTAGCATTTGCCTTCCTGTGTTCACAAAACATCTGAGAAATCTTTGGAACAGTGAACCTGTTATGTGACATCATCTATATGAAACTAGGGATCTGGGAAGAACTAAGGTTTGTTGCCTTCAATTATGTTTTAATTGTATTGAAGATGAGTGATTTTTGCAAACAGTTTAGCAACCGCAATTTCTATACTACAAGATTATATAACTTATTTCCAACTGGTAAGGTTTATTAATTAGAGTGAGATTGCTGCCAGAGCAATTATTTAAGTCTATTCCACAAAAATTAGATGCTCCAGAAGAAAGGGATCAGCATTACACTGCATTGACCATGGCTGAACCATTCAAGTTAGCACCTTACACACTCATCTTAATTACTTCTCACAATAACCCTGTGAGAAAAGTATTTACCTTCATCTTCCTAGAGAGGAAACTGAGACTCAAGAAGTTTAAACAGCTTCTTCCAGATCCGGCCCCTAGTGAACGATAGTCAGTATTGTTATTTATGTGATCCTGACACTGAAAACCTGTGCTGTGTGTACAAAACTGTCAAAACCAAACAGGATGCAGCACATGGGTTCTGTGCCTAATGTGATGGAACTTTTGCATAATTTCCAATTTTTGAAATAATATGAAATAAGTCTTGTCTTAGATATTTTAAAAGTTATAGTGTTCAAAAGACATAATATCAATATACAATTTTATTTCTCCTAGGTCAGATTTTTAAAAGTTTCTATAAATCTGTAAGTGTTATTTTAAATGTTCTAGCTGTGGGAAAATACTAACACACTAAAATTTGAAACCACCATTGAACTCAGGTGTGGCCAGTGACAGAGTTCTTTCGGGTGGAATGAGGGTGAAGATGATTGCCTTGTTTCCTGGCATAGATGGCAACACCCGCTGTTTTCTTGGAAGCCACAAGTTGAAGATAGTCTCTGTGAGCCTGAATTTACAAATAATTGTATGAGTCAGAGCACAAGGTATCTGCCAATGCACCACTATCTTATAAGTAAGAAACTGACATCTACTGTACAAGCTGAAGTGATTGGTTGTCCCACTAATCACAGAAGAGTCCCGGCTTATACCTCTTATTTCAATATATACATTAAGAGTTCACTGTTGCATTCTTTCAAGTGCTCTAGTTTGAACAATAAATATAATCTCTGCAGTATTAGGCTACAGAGATTCACAGATGATGACAAATAACAATAAGACATTGGGTTTCATGCATTTTATACTCTTTGTTTTCTTTAGCACATAATGGCTAGGGCAGTTAGAAGGTTTAAATGGAAGACAAACACATACACAACAAATTGTAGTGCCTGTGACTTAGTGTGCATATTTAAAACTCTAAACCTGTTTTTCTAATGTCTATTTCAATATGCCCCCAGTAAACAATGAGACAGAAAGCAAACATATGTATAATTAACTCTCTGGTAAATACAAGCCCAGGTTTAGTACCTGGAATATAGCAATACTCAGTTACAAAAAATTTTGCTGATGTTCTTATTATTATTTCCACTAATTTTCTATTTTGGTCTATTATGGTTTATAAAGAACTGCTAATGAGTGAATACAATCTTTTTTTAAAAAGTAATCTGGCAATATTATTTAATAAATGTTAATTGTGTTAATTATCTATGTCTAAGTAATCTCATGTCTAAGTCTGTCCTCTTCCATTGAAAATGAGATATTTGTAATTCAAAATAGTTTGTGCATATAAGAAGGACTTATTATGGCGCACGCCTTTAATCCCAGCACTTGGGAGGCTGAGGTAGGTGGAGCGTTGTGGGTTCGAGGCCGGCTTGGGCTACAACGTGAGCACAAGGCTGGCCTGAGCTACATAGTGCGACCCTGCCTCAAAAAACCAGGCCCAGGAGTTTGGCTCAGTGCCTCAAGCGCCTGCCCTGGCAGGCACAAGGTTGTGAGTTCAATTCCTGGTGCCGCAAAAAAAAAAAGAAGGACTTATTAGTACAAGTAATTGAGAATTCTAGAGATAGATCTTCTGCAGGCAGCACTGCATAAGGACTCAATACACTTATAATGAGGTTTGTCTTTTTCCGCACCTTCTAACCTCCCTTCTACTGTGTGCTGACCTCATTCTGCGGAGGTACTCTGTGCACAAATCAGAGAGGCAGCCCCATGAATCTAGAGCACGACCTCACAGTTCAGCAGTCCCAAAGTAACATGTCTATTTTCCTTGACAATTCCAGGAACCAAATTTCACTTTTCAGACATGAATGGAACATTCCAAGTCATGGTTCCTGACACTGGGTCCCACCTTTTAACTGTCGTTAAGTCATGAGGATGGACTGTCATGATAGCCAGCTTGATTTGGCTTCCACTCTTGTGGTGTTCATGATTGTAATGAGTGTACATGAAGCAAATAATCCCAACAGAGACATATGAGTGGGAGGCAAGTAGATCCTGACAGGAAAAAAAGATGATCAGACAAAAAAATGCTGCAATGTATCTCCACAGGTAGGTATGTATTCACAGATACTTGTGACAGATACTTAACCAAAGACAGTACTCAAAATGCTCATTACACTATTATGTATGCTGGTAAAAGTTTATGACAATTTCTTATTCAGCAATAATTTTAAATGATTAAAAATATATTCATAAGATTTTAAAATACAAGAAAAAAATCATAGCTTGACATAAGCAATGCTCATAATATATGATTATGTGTCAACTTGACTGAGTCACAGGATGCCCAGATATTTGGTTGAATGTTACTCTGGATGCATCTGTGAGGATGTTTCTAGATAAGATCCAATATGAGTCAACAGACTGAGTAAAGCAGATGGCCTTCCCCAGCCTGGACGAGCTCCATTCAATTTATTGGAAACCCAAACAGAAAAAAATGTGGCCAGGGAGAAGGCCAGAGAGAATTTGCTTTCTCTGCATCAGTGTCTTTAAGTTGAAACACTGTTCCACTTCCAATTTCAAAATCATAGTGGAAATCCTAGCTTCACCATCATCTTTCTTGGGTCTCTAGCTTGCTGCTGCGAATGAGTTTCAGGCCTGTACAGCCACATGTGCCAATTTCCCATTTTATATTAATTAATTCATTAGTTAATTTTCCATTTAACTTACTTCTTGTTTCTCAAATTCTAACTATGTTGTCTCTTAAAATGGTTTTAAATGATCTTATATATACTGTATATGTATCACTCAGGTTCTCCAGAGAGATAGAACAAGTAGGATATATAGTCATATTTTAGCTAATGATGAAGATACATTATGAGAAATGCATCATTAGGCTATTAGTCATGCAAACATCAGACTATGTTTACACAAACCTAGGTGGTCAGGTGGATTACTACACACAGTCTCTTAAAGCAATCAAGCTGCTTGCTACCTGTGTAACAACCTAGACTGTCACAGTGAATTGTTTTTTGTAGGTGTAAGGAATCCACTCTAAAATAAGAATGCAAAGTATAAGATAATAGATATATAAGCCAGTAACATCATTATTTATTATCAATGTCAAGAATCATGTACTATACATAATTATTTGTTCTGTCAGTGCAATAGGTTTGTTATTCCAATGCCAGCACACATGTGAATGAATGGTGCATCACACCACAACGTTACAATAGTTACAACACCTCTAAACAATAACAAATTTTTACCTCCACTGTAATCTTATAGAGCCACCTTATCTATATATGAGAGGGAGATTATTAGAGGCATTAGCTCACATGATTATGGAGGTGGAGGTTCTTTTTCGGTGGAGAACCAGGGAAGCCAAAACTGAATGAAGACAATGGTGTAACTCAGCTCAAGGTCAAAGGTACGAGAATATGGAGGTGGGAGAAAAGGAAATGACAGGTGTAGGGGAGGAAAAGCGTTCAGTGTCTTTATTATACTACATTTAGTTTCTCAGGAAGTGTTGTGTATGTGTGTCCTAGTTTAAACCCCCGTTTTCATTATTGTTACACTATGCATGTATCATGCACATGCATCATATGCATGTATAGGTATTAGTCCTAAAGTGCAAAGTGCAAAAAAATTGCAGTTCTTATGCACAAAAGAAGAAGAAAGATTTCCTACCTTTAGGGGTGAGAAGGGAATAGGGAATAAAAGAGAAAATTTATTTTTCCTCTACTTTTTTCTCCCATTGGGACCTCGTCCAGTGGAATGATATCCACTCATGCTGAGTAAGGGCAGACCTTTCTTGTAGAGTGCAGTGAAAATCTCTTCCATGAACACCCTCACAGACACACCCAGAAAGTCATGCTTTCCCAGTCAGGTGGGTACCCCGTACAATTAGCTATCGGTCAATTTAACACCTACAGTTAACTATCACAGCATATGTATCTGCTTTTAAGTCATAAAAGTATAATCATATTTATTTTATAAAATAAATTAAAGTTGTTGAAAAATAGATAAAATGTGAAGCTTGTGAAGTAATTTTAAAACCTGCTAGACATCAATTTATCCATGAGGAGGGTGAAAGCAGAGAGTGGTGAGAAACTAAAAGTATATTAGGGTGACTCCCAAATTTCTATACTGCCTAGCTAAATATATGATAATATTACTAACTAGTGAATGAATTAATAGGATTAAGTTTGAAGATTAAGGTGAGAAAAAATAAAGAATTGTTTCAGGCTTATAAAATTCAAAAAAAAAAAAAAACCTAGTGGTTTTCCAGTAGATGGGTCCAAAAAAATATTGAATACATACTTTGAAGTTCCAAGGAGAGGTTGGCTGGAAATACAAATTTATGAATGTTCAGTACACAAATTTTACTTGAATGTATAAGAACTCATGTGAATGGGGAAGCATACAGTAGAAATAAACAGCTTTGATAAAAAGTGAAGTTGACAGAGAGAAAAGAGGAAGATCCTACATTGTCAGAAGGATGGAAAGAGAGACAGAAAGAAGTACTATAAAATTATCTTTAAAAGTACAGTTTCAAGAAATAGGTGGTGGTCAAACACCTGCCTCACCATTGAAAATTGGCTCCTCTTTCTTCAGTAAAGCACTGCCCGTGACTCATCCAGGTCTATAATCTAAGCCTCATGAACATTTTATTGGGCTGGTTTTACTAGTTTCCATCAACAGAATGTGAGTGCCGAGGCACTTGAAAAAGAGATACATCATCTACATCCACTTCCACATCTAAGGACTGCAAGTGGAGAACCCGCGGTCCTAAGGGATGGTGGAGCAAAAGTGGGGAAGATGCCATGCTCACATCAGACTATGATGTAAGTAGGAAATGTATTACTGTGTTCTGCTAAGATTCTGAATTTTGGGCAGTTGCTATTAGTACGTACTAGTATTAGCATAAATAAAATAAGAGTTGACAATTTCCTGTTGAATTTGAACATTGGGAAATGATTGCTAGCACAAGAATAACTGGACAGTAGCTACCTAAAGATGCAAAATCCAGGATGGGTTTTGTTCAAACCTAGAGCAGATTTAACCTTTTTTCAGGCTGAAAAGAGGCCATGGGAGAGAAAGAATGAGTCTGTAAAAGAAAAAAAAGAATCATTCATGGAGATGACCTTAAGGCAGACAGAGGGGCAGGGTGTCGCCTTTATCATGGGATGAACATCTATTCCTATGAATGTAAAAAGATGAAAGTATGAAAATATGAATAAATACAGAGGTAGACAAATGAGTGAAATACAAAGATCATAGTGAATATTAATACCATAGTAATTGTTGAATACTGAAATACTTGCATACCTGGCAATCTAATATTCTAACCAACAAAAACACACTGATACCTACACACTATTGTTTTTCTATCTAATGTTACTGAAAAAGAAAGCTTTCACCTTTCATTTTCTTACTTATTTTCATTTAATTCTTCTTTGAAGGGAATATGCAAGATAAAGATTCCTTCCCACAAAACAAAGTCATCAAAGATCTAACATCAAATACACATAGATGACAATTGCATATTAAAAGGAATAGTTCCAGCCGGGCATGGTGGCGTACGCCTTTAATCCCAGCACTCGGGAGGCTGAGGTAGGCGGAGCGTTGTTGTGAGTTCGAGGCCGGCTTGGGCTACAACGCGAGTGCAAGCCCGGCCTGGGCTACATAGTGCGACCCTGCCTCAAAAAACCAGGGCCGGGAGTTTGGTTCAATCCCCGGTGCTAAAAAAAAAAAAAAAAAAAAAAAAAAAGAGGAATAGTTCCTCTCCAGCTTTGAGACTCTACTTTCTGACTGAGCTGTGTGACAGCACAATGTGATTATTGGTCTTGGTAGTTGTGACATTTCTGATTCACATATATTTCTTTCTATTGTGCCCCACCGTGGGACTGAATCTGAAATAATCAAAGTAAACTAAAAATGCCCTCAAGGCGTTGGAAATGATTTTAATAAATGTGAAAATGAAGACTAAGAAGTGATGGGGGAGGGAATGAAAAGTATTGTGTCTTTATTATGCTATATTTTATTTCTTAAAGGAGTGGTGTGTGCATCCTAGTCTAGATCCTCATTTTCATTACTGTTAGACTATGCATGTGTCATGTACATGGATTCTATACACTCATCATTTATAGTGCTTTCTTGTAACATATAATACGTGTGTACGTGCATGACTGGTGTGAATAATCCTTTTTAAAAGAATAAGATTGATGATAATGAAGCAAGTTGTTCCTTTCTGAGATGATCCCTTTAAATGTCCCCTCTGGATTTATTATCTTTTGACTCTCAGTTGTAATTGCAAGTAGGTCCCACATCTTTTCTGGTCCTCCGCAGTCACTGGAAAAGTCTCTTCACAGATTGAAAAATAGCCAGACCAGTGAAATAAGTATGATCTTTAACATCCTTGGGGAATGGAGGGAGAGTGTTTTTAAGGGAAAGGAAAAAAGCAGAAGTCAGCCTGCAGTGTACTAGGCAGTGGGCAGCAGTGACTCACCTCACTTCTTCTGGAGAGTGTCTGTTCTTCCAGACGTAACCTGAGGCTGTCTCAGGTAGCCAAGGACCCACATGAAAGCTCACCCTTCCTTACCCAGCACTTTGGCTGAAGTTGATCTTCTCCCATGACAGCCGTTTCTCTTTCCTACCAGACACTTCTCCTCATAGTCCCTTAGTAGCCATTAATAGCAGTTCCCCCACACACACCCCATTTCAAGGACACGCATGTCAAGCCTTCTCTGCACTCTTAGAGCTCCTGAAAACTCTTTCCTAGGGAAGTCTCATTCTTCAGACTTATCACTTCTCTCTCTCTCTCTCCCTCTCTTTAACTTGACTGCCTTAACATCAAATTAGCAGCAAGAATATACAGTCTGATTTTAAAATCAGAACATTTTCTTTCTTTTTGCCAGACAGTGACAAGCCTTTATATGGTTTTATAATCACCAGAAAACTCTCCACTATCATCTCTATCATTAGCAAGGACCTAAATGAGATGATGTTAAATCAAATAATTTAATGGACAGAGGAAACTTTAAGGATAATTTAGTGCCTCAATTTAAATTTGAGATTGAGTAATTTGTGCTAAATCTCAAGAACAGCTAGTTCTTGGCAGGATAAAAGGCAGAACGCAGAATGACTCTCAGTCCAGGGAGACAGTTCCTTTGACTACACCATAGGCAGTACCCATACCATCTTCAGAGAGCCCTTGCAAACCAGGTTAAGTGAAGGGATGAGAAGGGATGAGAAGGAAAGGGAAGGGAAGGGAAGGGAAGGGAAGGGAAGGGAAGGGAAGGGAAGGGAAGGGAAGGGAAGGGAAGGGAGGCAAACCAACTGATTCTGCCCAGCTAAGAAGTGGAGATACCAAATTAGAACTGTAGAAAAATGCTAAAAAGGAAGATTCAGATATGCAAGCTGATGGTATAGAGTTCACACTTGAAATCATGAAAATAAGTGAGATCACCTCCTAAGAGTTTTGAGGAAGGAAGAGATCTTTTAAAATGGAACCTGGAAGGACTAGCAAAGAATTCCAAAAGTGAAAACCAGGAGAGTCTTAGGTGTAGAATCAGAGAGGAAAGGAATGAACTGGGGGTAATATTTCCATGTCCATAGTCACTAGCATAGTTTAGTTTCTCTTAATTTTTGCTTGAATTGAGGAAATACTAGCATGAGGGTTTTTAAAATTTTTTTTCATATTCCTAATTGGCTTCAAATCCTTTAGTAACTTTCCAGAATCAAGTACTATAATAGCAGAAAAATCCACTCACTCATCTCCCCATCATTTGTCATCGTTCCTCTCTTTCATACCCCAATTTCCATTTATTATTCTAAAAAAAAAACTCTTCCCTGTCATGCTCTGACTGTCCAATACTCTTCATTTGCCTAAAACATGCTTTCTGATTCAAAAATCTGTTCAAATTTAATGATAGTTGAGGTTTCACTGTTTCTAACCCTCCCTACTTCCACTTATACTTATTGTGTCATGCACACATACTTAGGATTAAACACCTCTCCGTGGTGTTTTCATAATACCTTGTGAAATGAATTGCAGCCCTTTAAA
>RJWM01012291.1:0-56995 GCA_004363535.1 Dasyprocta punctata | reverse complement strand
CCAATACATCACTGAAAGAAAAAACCTAGGTTCAGAGATAGATACACATCTGCATGGACAATTTATGTTTGACAAAGGTACAATGGAGAGATCAGTGGGAAAAGAATAGTCTTCTCAACAGATCATTCTCTCTCTCCCTCTCTCTCTCTCTCTCTCTTCTTCAGTGCCAAAATGAGTCACAGACCTAAATCTATGAAATCTATAACTATAAAACTCATAGAAAATAAGAAAACCTTTGTAACTTTGGGCCTGCCATATGAAAGCATGATATATAAAATTAAAAAGTTGATAAATTGAACAAAAAATTTAAAATATCTGCTTTCCCAAGGACATGTTGGGAATTTTATAAAGCCAAACAGAAAAATACTCGAAAACAATAATATATGAGAAATATTTGTATCCAGAATATATGACACTAGAAAGTCAACATTAATTGTGTGAGTTTTTTTTTCATTTTTCAACTGTTATTTTTGTTAGCACATGTTTCTTGTACATAATGATCACATTCATCATGAGGGAATGGTACAGTCCCCTTCCCTGCCTTCTTTCCCTCCTCCCTCCATCTCCTGTCCCCTTTCCATTTATAAAAGATCTATCTCACCTCCTATTATCTACTTTGTATTTTTCTCTTTATTTAAATTTCAACTTTTTCATACAAGAGAAATCATCATATTTAAACTTTTATGTCTGATTTATTTCACTCAGGGTGTATCTATTTTTCTACAAATGACTCATGATTATCCTTTGTAATGACAGAGTTATTCTATTATGCATAAACACTACTTTTTCTTTATCCAATTTTAAAATGAGTAAAAAATTAACAGCCATTTCCCCAAAGAAAACAAAACAGTGCCAAATTAATACAATAAAAATGCTTGAACAGTTTGTCCTCAAAGATATCAAGTAAAATGATATACCACTATAGACCTTTCACAATGGGTAAAATTACAGAAGCTAGCCATACCAAGTTTTGGCAAGTATGTGGAGAAACAAATACTCATTTATGGCTAGTGAAAAGGTAAATGGTACATCTTTGGTAAACAGTTTGACAGGTTCTTAAACAGGCAAACTTGCACTTATATGATCTAATCATTCTAGTCCTGTGTTTTTACGCACAAGTAAGAAAGCATATATCCATACAAAGATTTGATATGGATATTTGTAGCAACCTTTATATTATCTAAAGAATAGTAAAAAAAAAAGTGCCTCAAAAGATACATGGATCAAGTAATTGTGATATGTTCACACAATGGAATAGTATTCAGCATTAAAAAAGAAAGAATTATTGATACAAATAACTATGTGAATAAATCTCAAAGCAGTAACAGAATTTAAAAAGCTAGAACCCTTCTCCAAAAATACATACTGCATGATTC
The DNA here is from genome assembly GCA_004363535.1 of Dasyprocta punctata. NCBI lineage: Eukaryota > Metazoa > Chordata > Mammalia > Rodentia > Dasyproctidae > Dasyprocta > Dasyprocta punctata. The sequence continues at coordinate 55,619 of RJWM01012291.1, read as the reverse complement.
CACTCATATAAAATTTTAGAAAATAAAAAAATATAGATTTGTTCTTCTGTACTTCGTGGATGTTCAAGTCTTTAAATAAATAATGTAATATTTGCATGTAATCAATGAATATCTTCCTATAACCTCTAAATCATTTCTAGATTACTTATAATACCTAGAACAATATAAATATTTTGTAAGTAGCCAATACCATATTGCTTGGGAAATGAAAAAAATATACATACAGATAAAAGATTTTTTTCAAGTATTTTTGATCTGTGGTTGATTGAATCCATGAATGCAGAACTCACAAATACAGCGGACAGACTTCAGAGTGACAGAAAGTAGTTCATTGGCCTTCTGGGAATATGTTACGGAAATTGGAATCTGCAAGTGTGGGAGAGAAGGAATACAGAAAAGCACAAGAAAAAAATTTGAGAATGATGGATGTATTCATTACCTTGACTATAGTGACAGTTTCATCGTATACACGTGTCAACATTTATCAAATTGTAAATTTTAGTTATATGCTATTTATCAACTATCAACTATATTTCAATAAAGTTGTTAAAAGATAGATTTGACTCTCTGTCTCTCTCTTCCTCCCTCTCTCTCTTTTTCCCTCCCTCCCTGTCTCTCTCACTTTCTCCTTTTCTCTCTCTCTCTATTTTGAAAAAATCGTAAAACTGTATAGATCACACAGATGAGAATAATGAAACATGCAAAATCTTTTTTAGGACAAAGGGAAGGCATAGTAGAAATCTTTGTGAGATAAAACTACACTTACGACTTTTTGACAAGGAAAATTTTCCAACAAGGTAATGGCAATCTTATAAATAAATGCAGTGAGCTATTAGGGAAAGAGAAAGGGCTTATAACTATGAAGGTCTGAAGCTGTATGTGGTGTGATCTGGTCAAGTTTCCTACACTCCTGAGCCTTAGTTCTTTATCTAAACAACTGTGTTAGTAATAATCTCATGTGGTTATTACAAAAAGTCAAAAGTTGTCAATTTTTTTCCTTAGCCAGAGAAGAAAAGATGTTAACCCTTGTGAGCAGCATGTATAGTAATATTCAAAGTACAGCAGAGCACCAAGAAATTAGATTCAAACTGTGTTCAGCATGAATATATATTTAAGGTCCATTTTCTCCCCCAAACAGAGTTCACAATTTACCCTATTTCATTAATTACTGTATCCTGTGTCCCTGATGTGTATAAATATCTGAAATTCCCAGTGTCTACTGAGTTGTAGTGACACATCACCACGGGACCATCCCTAGTTTATAAAGAGGCAAACCAGCTATCCATCACCAGATTCATTTCATTGAATTCTGTCTCTGTTTTTGACTGATACCATGATGTAAACTAAATGTATTCCTTTACCTTTGTGTAGTGCTACTGTCATATAAGCATGGTCACTGCTTGTTGCCTGGAAGTAGTGCAGTAGACATATTACATTTTTCCCTCCAGAAGGAACCAGATTAGACACAGATTTACAGTATGCTCTTTGATATTGTGATTCAGGCTTCCATTCTACAATTGGATTTACAAATCTTGTGCCAGTCTGTGCTTGCTTTTGTTTTTGTACTGCTGCTTTGTTTTTTGCTTTTATTTTTTGTTGGTTCATTTGTTTGTTGTATCTATTTGATTCCCCACAGTCAGGCTTGGAAGTTGCCGTATTCAAAGCACTTGAGCTGATCTTGTGGGTAGGAGGTTAGCATGAGGAGTCTCCATGAGTCTTTCTAATGTTATACACTACTTCACAGTCCTCCAGGTCTAGAAAACAAAACTTTCTTTTGAACTTCATCTCTGTTTCAGTTTTTCACTGTGTGTAAAACATAATCTCCCTACCATTCCTTCTTTTACTCTTTTATGCCTTTTCTTTTTTCAGGTCTTAATTCTAATCAATAAAAGAGAGAAAATTTAGAAAAAAATATGTATCATCCTTTTTTGAGACAGGGTTTTGCTATGCAGTTCAGGCTGGCCTTGAACACATTATGTAGCCCAGACTGGCCTTGAACTCTCAGCAATTCCCCTGCCTCAGCCTTCTGAGTGCTGGTATTACAGGCGTGAGCCACCACACCTGGCTTTAGAAAATTCAAGGTACATAGAAAAATTATGTGTTTAATGATTTCAAGCATCTGAGTCCATCCAGAATGGTAACTAGAAATCCCTTTAGGTTTCTCTCAACTTTTAATCCTGAAACAGAAATTTACCATGTTTATTCCTTGTCTACTAATTCATAGGGACAAGTTGTTGTATCCTCATTAAATTTCCTTGCTGTGCCAGGCACATGGACAACTAGGAGCAGAAAAGATTATTCTCTCTGGCCTCAAGTGGAAGATTTGGATTTCTGAAGACTTACACATAAAATGCCTGGATAACAATTACACCTGCTTCATACCTACCTGAAAATGATCTATTTGGATCAAGTCTTCATGATTTACAAGTATATTAATTCTATTCACAGTACTTAGTATAACCACAAGTTTACATTTTTTGCATAATTATTTAATTAAATGTATAATATAGATATTTTGGACATAATAATCATACTTACCTCTATTCTTCTATGTGTTTCATTGGCAGAGTTACTGACCTGTAATTTTTAAGAACTATTTATGAAGACCTCACAAAAAGTGATGAAATATTCGTGAGTTGTTCAATTATAGATGAACCTAGAAGTGGTTGGATATGTAAATTTTGTGTGAAGTTATATTGAAAACTGCAAGTAGAAAGCATTTTTAAACTAGATAATAGAATGATAAATGAATAGCAGAGCATGCAAAACAGTTGGCATCTGAAACAGGAATAAAATGGGAACAGAAAATCCAGAGAGAAGCAGGCAGGCAAAGAGAGAAAGAGAAGGGGTGAGAGACGACACACAGGAGCTCTTGGCATATTCTTTGTTATCTTCTAAGCTATGAAATAATTTAACTTTATTTGTTTTGATTACAAATCACAGCTCATTCTATGGACCACTCAAAGAATCTATTTTCAATAATATATAATAGACGAAGTCTTCACTCCCTCCCTTCTTTGCTCCATTTTAGACCATAAAGATTTCTATGCAATTAAGGAGAGCTAGAGAAGAAAAGCACTATGTTTTTTTTTTTATTGTAAGAAGGAAATCCTGAGAGGAAGGATTGTGGAGAGGTAATCATCAGCACACCTGGGTTTAAATTCAACCTTTGACATTAATTAGACCTGTAATCTTGGGGGAGAGGGGGAACATCTCCACTATCACACATTCTGAAAACATAAAATTGTGGGAGGAAAGTAAAGGTAAGTTTTCTTTCTTAAAAAAAAAGGACTATAACAACCAGTGAGATGGGCAAGGATGAAACATCACTGTTCCAGAAACTCAATGCACAATGAAACTGCTACACTGTAAGTTCCTGATAATGGAGGATTCTTCTTCTTTGTGGTTTATTATACTTGGTCATTTTCAATTTGTAATTTTTATTTTCCTCCACAATTACACATTGAAACAATTCATAATTTAATGGAAAAAACTATTGGCCTAGGCATTAGAAAAATAAAGTCTCTATAGCTTCTACCAAAAATCAATTCTGTAACTTAAGGTAAATCACTTGACTATTTGAGATCAGTGTCCTCTTTCGTGCGTATATTACACCTTCCTCCCTTAAGAGTTTATCGAATACCTGTCATGCACTAGATGGTACTTATTTATCAATAACATGTTCTATTATATAATATTTATCTTAAAGTACTTTACAGTTTATGAATACTAACATTTCCGATTATTTTTATGATTGCATTTCATTTCCCTAAGCTATAAACATAAGATTGTCTCTTAAAAAACAACACGATGATCACTGATCTTTTCTCCAAATGCATCTTATATTCTCTGTAATATTCAGAGATTGTGTTGACTTCTTTCTCTTTCACTGCTTACCCTTGTTTCTGCATTTTCATTCAGATCCATGCTTAACCAACTCACCTGGCCATCCACTGCAAGACCAAAACTATGTGACAAATTCAAAAGTAACTTGAAAATATAAAAGACAGCTAAAAATTAAGGGTTATTAGTGCCTCTAAAATAAAGTAGCAAAGGAGAAGCAGATCACAAACACTGCATAAATTGAATGCTCCCTGTAAAATTTCTCTAATTGAGTTCCTTGTGGCTCCCTAGGCTCAAAGACAGGTGCGGAGACAATGAATGAATTGCTACACCACGGCTCTCATAAAACTACACAGTACATTTAGGAGTGTCTCCTGTTGTGAGAAAATATTGATATGTTCCCACATGACCATGACTTCAAAATCTTAACTAGGTTTCCTCAAAATTCTAGTATTTATTATAAAAGTCCATGTTTTAAACTCTCAACAAAAAGCTGATTATGTTTGTTTTTAAATATAAACCAGTATGTGCTTCAGGTAGAAAACTTTACATCTCACTTTTCAAGACATCGTTGTCAAGCATCAGACAACGATTCCACTTGCTACTGAACAGCTGCAGACAAATCTGCTCCTTTTCCTGTCCTTCCTTCCTTCCCCTACAAGGCCTGTCTCTCTGTGCTCTGTAGCCCATGCTTTATAAGCATAATTGTTCAGTCACCTGGCTTTATCAGTTTTGCTTTTCCCCTCTGATATTTTCCTCTTTTAGCACTAACAGTCAAAATAGTGGTTTCTAGTGAACATAATTTATTCCTCTGGCTACAGTTTAATTTCTAAACTTCTGAGCATAACCAAGCTGTTTGAAAGAATATCATATAATCACTCATTCATTCTAAAACTAACAGTCTTTGGGTTTCTGTTCCTTCAAAATCCTCAAATCTACCTTCACTGAACCTCAATAATGCACACTGATTACTAAATTCATTACCCTCTACTTATCTCGTTCAAATTTCCAAACATAACTGGTGTTTCTGACCATGATCTCCATTCTGCTTTTTCCTTCTGGTCAGTGGAAACAGCATCCTCTGTTTGCTCTAGCCCCTTTGGTCTCTGTATCTCCTTATCTGATTTCCATTGTCTCTGCTCATGCCTTCAATATCATTCCATAGTGGTTGCTTTTGGCCTTTTGTTCAATCTTAACACCCTCCTGTGCATCACATTCAAGTTGACAATATATTTCTATATATCTCCTGAACCCTCTTAACACACCTACCAGTCCATTAGACACAGCCTCTTCTATTTCCCATGGTCTTTTCAAAAGAATTCTCTTATCCCCAACAGCAAATAGTGGCAGTACCACACCAGATCGCCTCTGCATGCTTCTTAACAGATAAAGTCTCAGCACATCATTTACATAAAGGTGGGATTTTAATGGCCAGTGTCTTTAGCTCATCTTGGAGGAACATCTTGCAGATACTTGAGCCACTGCTCACAGTTGAAAAGAGTCAAGTGTGACTTGAGGATTACCATCCCATAATCTGTGCAACTTCTAGCCAATGACTGAACACACGTGTTTAAGAACCTAGCTGTGTCGCCTTAAGGCTCAGGACTCCATAAATCATTCTGTGGAAATTTGTCTGAGATTGCTTCCTTGCTGGACTTTTGTTCACCACTCTTGACTCGATTCTTTTATTTCATTATCACACTCCTTTGGCAGTACTTCCTCAATAAATCCCTTGTACTCAAGTTCTTTACTTAGAATCTGTTTTTTGGAGTCTTTAACTAAAGACACCCTATCACCAAGATCCTTTTTCTTACTTTTGGTGAGTGGTATTATCACCATACCCCTTTTTATCAAGGTAGATCCTTAAGGATCACCACCAGGTATTTAATTTGGATTACTAGAAATATTTTTATGGTTTTTTATTTTAATTTTTATTTCCATTAGTATATATCTGCAGTACATAATGATTACATTCATCTTGGGGAGTTGGTACAAGTTCACAACACATCTTACTCCATTTTTACAACTCCTTTCCTCTTTTCTCTCCCCCTCCTTTATTTTATTTCCATTACATGCTTCTCTCCTGCTCTCCAGTAATATGGAACTAATTAAAATATCCAAAATATAAGAAGTTCTGTCATATTATACCGATCCCTAATCTAACCCAAACTATAACCACAAAGGTTAAATTCTTTCCCATGGTTTTTTGAAATACTGCGTGTGTATCAAATGATATTCTTATCTCCCTAAATTTTCAAATTACAGAGGAAGACAATAAATATATTTGGGGTAGAAGACTAGACCTGGCTAGAATGATACAGTAGATACTTGGACCTGTCAGCGGGAAACATGCAGTATAAATATGTATGTCTTCAGTGAAAGATAAGACGGAGGTAGGCACTGTTGAGGAGTGCAAGTTGCAGAGACCAGAAAGACAAACTCCAAGTTCGACTTAGACTGTCATACAAACATTAGCAAATTGCCAAAAACTATTTCCAGTACCTAGGTGTCAGGACTAGTTTGGCATGTTACAAGTTAACAATATGTTAAAGAATCCTAATCCTTGTCTCAACAAACTAGGATAATGTTTTTAAAAAGTTTTTTGTTTCAGCTTGATGTTTTTCCATCTTACATCAACAATTCACTACATCTGTAGTATAAGAAAAGAAACTGAAAGACCCAAGAGATATTTCAATATACAAATGTAAAGAGCCACCCACCTACATTGTACATTCATTTAACAAATTCAGTGAATATATACTACATGCAGATCAGGGTGCTAGATGTTACAGACACAGTGATTAACAAAAGGACAATATTCCTGCTTTGTGGTATCTACTCACTTGGTAAGCAACTAGAAACAGGGCTCTCCTTTTAGCCCTCTCTGAATCTCCAAAGCCTCAAGTGTCTGAGACATTTGTTAAATGAATTGATAGATTTTGGCAGCCTTTTATCAGCATAATAGAGCAAAACATCTTGTATTTCACCTGGTATTTTATAATTCACTTCATTATTTCACATCTTAAATATGCTAAATGTGGAAGTTAATCTAGCTAAAATATGAAGATATGAAATTTAGAATTAGATCCTTTGGAAAATAATTCTATTCAAATTTATGTCAAAAACATAAATTACTAGGGATAAATGTTTGAAAATGTATGCAAATTTACATCTGAAAATGGAAAAATATTGAAGAGATAAAGAAAACAGTTAAGTAGAAAGACACGTAGTGGATCTTAAAAATCTCAACATTGCTAAAACTCAAATCTCCCCAAATTGATTTTTATATTCAATTCTATCCTAGCCAAAATTCCAGCAAGATTTTCAAAAATAAAATTTCAAGTGAAAATAGAAAGGACCAAGGAGAATCAAAGGAACTTTGAAAGAGAACAAAAATGGATGCTTAATTCTAGCTTATTTCAGAAAATACTATAAAGTTACATCAGTCAAGACAGTGTGGTACTATCCTTGAGACAGGCAAACAAATTAATCAAACAAAAGAAAGAATCCAGAAAAAAACTGTATATATATGAACAACTGATTTGGCAACTGAACTGTGTGAAGGCAGTTCAGTAGATAAAGGACAGAGTGGCAGCACGAAGTGCTAGTGCTATTGGACATCAATGTTCCAAAAATAAATTGACGTCCACACTTGACATAATATACAAAAATCATTTTAAAGTGGGAGGTAAACCTAAATATCAAACATAAATAATAAAATGCCTAGAATAAAATACAGGAAAAATATTTGATACTGTAAGATTGGCAAAAAATTTGAGTCATAACAAAAGTCCAATCAATAAAATGACATGGATAAGCTAGGCTTCACCAAAATTAAAATGTCCTCCTCTTCAAAAGGCACTGTTAAAGGATAAAATGACTGCCGTACTCTGAGGGAAAATATTTATAAAGCACACATTTGATCAATGGCATGCATGTGGAACACAACAAGAATTCTCAAAATTCAACATTAGAAAGCAAATAACAAAAACTTTAAACGGCAAAGACTAGAGCAGATATGTCATAAAAATATGCAGATAATTGTTTCAGGTATGTTTCTCATTGCTGAGACAAAATATCTTTCCCTCTCAAGTTAAAAGAGGAAAGGTTTGTTTTGGCTCACAGTTTGTATAGATTTCAGTTCATGGTCAACTGGCTCCAAGGCAAAATGGCATAGCAGAGGGGCACCATGGAGGAGTAACAGCCCATGGCAGAGCAGGCAGGAGGTTGCAAAGCAGCAGCAGCAAGATCCCTTTCTCTTTTATCCCATTCAAGCTACAAGCCTTTTGGTTAGTGTCACCCACCTGAAGGTGTGACTTCCATTATCCACACCCAGATCCATGCTAAACCTAGTATCACATGCTCTCATCCAGCATCACACACCCATAATTCAACCACATCCCAAACACTCCACCTATGAGCATATGAGACTTTAGAGGAATATCCAGATACAAGTCATAACATTCTATCCCTGGCCCTTTTTGAACCACATTTGAGATCCAAAGACTCATGTGCATCACTTTATGCAAAAGACATTCAGTCCATCTCTAATGAACATTGCCAAAATCTTCACAGTTTCACAGTTGCTGAAAAGTTCAACTCTGAAGTCTCCTCTGAAATTTAAGGCAAACTCTAAACCGTGAGCTCCTATACAAGAGAAAACATAGTTAAGTACTTCCAACATATAGTGGCATAATATAGACATTCTCATTCCAAAAGGTACAAATAGGGAGACAGAAAAGAATGGGAACAAGACCAAAGTCTAGGAGAGCAAGTGTTAAGTCCTGTAGCTCCATGTCCAACATCCAAATAAGTCTGTGGCAAGAAATGAACTCCAAAGGGCTTGGGTGGCTCCACCTCAAGGCACTGTCAGTGGCTGCAGCTCTCACATATTCTCTCTGGTGGGCTTTGCTCACTCCTTGCAGTTTTCCTCAGATGATCCACATTCCTGGAGTCTCCAGCCTCCTGAAGTTTCCAATGCACCTTCAACTTCACACTTACAGCTTCATACACTTCCCTCAAAGAGGCAAACTTCCTGAAACCTTTCTAACTCCACAATTCTTTTGGTTTTATTTTGTTTTGTTTTTGTTTTTTGTTTTGTTTTGTTTTGTGGCACCGGGGATCGAACTCAAAACTTTGCACCTGCCAGGGCAGGCGCTTAAGCCACTGAGCCAAACTCCCAGCCCTAGTGTTTAGAGACAGGGTCGCACTATGTAGCTCAGGCCACTATGTAGCTTGGGCTCACGCTGTAGCCCAAGCCGGCCTCAAACTCACAATGCTCCTCCTACCTCAGCCTCCCAAGTGCTGGGATTAAAGGCGTGCGCCACCACGCCTGGCTTAACCCCACAATTCTTGCATTCTGAATAAACTTAAAACCAGCACCATGTGAATGATGCCAAGCTCTGCTGTCAGTTGGAGGAGTAGCAAAGCTTCATTTTCTCTTGGCTTTAGGAGTAGATTGCCTGGATTGCTGGGCACTATGAATCAAATTCTGAGAAACAAATTCCCTAGGTCCCTGCTCTGAGGCTCTCTTCTCTAAGCAGTCTTTCACCGGTGCCTTTTTGAGGCTACAAAGGGTGGAATTCTGATGGTTCTTGTAATGCTCTCAGGTTATAATTATTATCATTCAATCCAAAGTATGTGGCTTTTTATTATTAATCTTTTCAACAGCCAAGTTATTCTCTTTTCTATCTTTACAGGTCAGATGCTCACATCAGGTGCTTTCCGACCAACTGAATACTTTTAAAATCATTCTGCTGGACCTTTTGCACTTGAATATCAACAAAGATCTGTCTAAATGCCCCAAACTGTAGCCATGCCCCCACATCATCATTAGACTGACTTAAACTTCCACATTTAATCTCAGTCTCCTGCAAAATTTCTGAACTTGAGAAAACACAGAAAAAATTTTTGCCAGTGCATAGCACACATGGTCTGGAGTCCAGTTGCCAATGGAGTTCTTCTTCCCAGTTTAAAACTCTTGAGCCTGGTCTTTTCCAGCTGCATTACAGTCAGCATTATGATCTTCTGTGGTCCAACCAGAATCTCTCCAACAAGTTCATCTCAGAGCATTCCTGGTTTGCTTCTCCAGCAGGCATTTCCAAACCTTTCCAAACTTGTCTGGCAAGTTAGTTCCATGTGCTTATAAACCACATTGTCCAGTGTGTCACAGCAATAACCCAATTTCTCTGGTACCAAAATAAGTCTTAGGTACCTTTCTTGTTGCTCAGACAAAATACTCAACACCCAAACTGAAGATAAAGGAAGGTATAATCCAGCTCATATTGTAGAGATTTCAGTCCATGGTTGGCTGGCTCCAAGGCAACATGGCAAAGCAGAGAAGCATCACAGAGGAGAAACAGTCCATGGCATGGTAAGCAAAAGGCAGTAAACAGCAAGCCTGCCTTTCCCTTTTATTCCATTCAGAAGACAGGCCTTTTGGGTAGTACCATCCACATCCAGGTTGGGGCTTCTGTCTCCAGTACATTCATCCAGCCAGAACTATACTAATTCCAACCAGTGGGCCAATTTAGTACCACACAACCTTCATCCCAATATTACTTTCTTAATCCACATTCACATACACTAGATCTAGTCACCTCCAAAAAACCCTATCTGTGAGCACATGAGGCTTTGGGGTTGGGCACCTAGATACAAGCCATTAACAGCAATCAATTCTTATTAATCTCTATAGATATGTCCTATGAAATGATAGTGAACCTTGACTTTGGGAACTTGAGTCACCATTGCCTCTTGAGAAGGGGAGTGGGGGATATTGAGAGATCTACCTCCAAACTCCCCTCTTCTGCAGGGTAACCCTTATGAGAATCACCAGGTGGGGGTATATTTTTAACACTGAAATATTCAGTGTAGTTTTGGATCATACTGTTTGTGTGTGTGTGTGTGTGTGTGTGTGTGTTTATGTATTTGTAAATATATATGCTCTCTAAATTTATTCTATCCCTCTGTAGAATTCACACTAATATAAAATTGTAAGTCAAAATGTACTTTAAACATATTTACACATGTGCATATTTAATGTTCATTCCATCCTTTTCTGGTGGCATTCTATTTGCCTTTCTGCTAATTATCAGTCTACCCAATAAGCTAATTTTCCTATAATCACCATTAAATATTAGTGTCCTGTGTTCTGACCCATTACACCAAACTTTCCCAAGCCCAGGCCTGCAACCTCCAGTAATCTTCTGATCACACACAAATTTACATTTATCCAGCACCCTCTTCCAATGCACTCCAGTGATAGATAATTAACTGCTTACTGAATTTCTATCTAAATGTTCCACAGTGATTCAATTTGACATTTCCACATTAGAATAGGTAATCATGTCTCCCACTCTGTGTTCCACCTCCAAACTCCCCAGATCTGGAGGTGGGACATAGTAGATACAGTAGACAGCATTACTATTCAAAAAGCATCAGACAGAATCCTAAAAATTATCCAAAAACCTGCTTATCACAGAATCCCAAAACACAATTAGTTTCAGCCCTGAATCTTTCTAAAATGTGTTAATTACTCATTTCAAAATTTCACTAACATACCTTAGCTCCAATATTTATTAGTGTCATGCTGAATTATAAATTTTTTTCTTACTCCTCATCCTTCCGATCTATCCTCTACACTGCTCCTACAAGGTAATTCTGCTATGCTAATATATTACTGTCCTTCACAAATTCTCATATAATTTAACATAAAATCTAAACACCTAGACAGATTATAAAAAAGACTTTCTTGATCACATCAGTGTTTTTCTTGCTGCTTCCCATATTTACTCTTGGCTCCAGTTTAACTAAAACATGTACAGTTTCCTGAATGACCCTTGCATGTGTATGTGTTAGCACTTCCACACAAATTTTTATATTTTCCTGAAAGTCTAATCGTATGCCTTCATAAAGATGATGCTTGCCCTTGAATGTCACATTTTCTGGGAAGTCTTTATTCAGTATACTCATGGAATTTTTGCCCCGCCTTAGAAACAATGCTTTCTTCAGTAGAGTTTAATACACTATACTTTCTGTACCCTTCAGTTTATATTGTTACGTAATACAATAATTTCCCTCATTTTTTTCCTAAAAAAATGAGCATCAGTCTGATCTCTTTCAAATATCAGAAATACTCTCCTAGAACTTTCTTTTCTCACAGGACTCGCTAAGCTAAAATGTAAGGTTAGATGTAATGAAATAAGATCTATAACGGTAAGAATCACTACATCCTTCTTTCTTCTCATTGTTTTGTATTCCAGTAAAACTTGAAACTACTATATATAAAAATTGTTACATTTTTGTGAAAGGTGACAAAAGCTTTTTCTGTTCTAGTAAATTTAATAGTGCTTATCCATGATGATAATAAATGTTGAATAATTCTTGAATTTGTGCTGAGTCTTCCACAATTTTTTATCACATGCTACTATTTTAATTAAAAATTCAATGTGTTGGTAAACTGCAGGGAAGGAGAACAAGAAGCCAACAAGAAGCCAATCCCTCCCTGTGAATAAGTAGCGTGTGCGGTCTGCTGCAAGGAGAACCAGATGCCAGCCTTTTCCTATGAGTCAGTGCCATTTGTGGACTGTGAGACAGGACAACAAGAAGCCAACAAGAAGCCAGTCCCTCCCTGTGAGTTGGTGCTATGAGTGAGCCACTGTAGGGAGAACCAGACACCAGGCCTTTTCCGTGAGTAGACACCATTTACAGACTGTAGGGGAGCAGAACAAGAAGGCTAGCTGGGAGACAAAAAGAGCCAAGGTCCATCCGCAAACCTGTAAATGATCTGCTGATATAGAGTAACACGAGCTGAGATGTAAGGTAAAATACAATTTAATTGCTTGTAGCATTTAGTGTTTCACTGACCTTGCAGCCCAAAAGCTAGCAGTCTGATCATCTATTCAGAGGATAACAATACACAATGTAACATCTATGGGGGATCTCCTTCTGAAGGTGGTAGCCATAGTCAATTCCTTATTATCTTATTTTGAAGTCCTATATCATTTTCATTGTTTTGTTTCATTGAGTTTTATTCTATTTTGTCTTGTTTGATTTTATTATATCTGATGGCATGGGCAGCTATTTCAAAGACAGCAAAATGTATTATGGTAGCCATTTTGGACTTACTATTATCTTGCTTTGAAGTCTTTTATTGCATTCATTGCTTTGTTTTTATTAGTTCTATTCTGCTTTGTTTGATTTTTACTGTCTGAAGGTATAGGCAGCTATTTTGAAGACAATAAGAGATGTTAAGATAATCATTGTTGATTTCCTATTATCTTGTTTTGAAGTTCTGTGACACACTGTTTTGTTTTGATTGGCTTTATTCTGCTTCATTTTGTTTGGTTTTATTCTCTTTAAAATAAAAATTTGCAAAAGAAATTAAATGTGTTCTACTTTTCTTTCCATTCAGAAGGATATCTTTTCTTTTCTTATTCATAAATTATAAGTTTAAAAGCAAAAGTCAAACAAATTTTTAAAATATTTTGTGTTGATACGTTTTGTTCTCTGAGTATCTGAAGTTACAGAGACATCAGGGAAGATATAACTTAATATGTGAATTATTTATGTGCCTTCTTTTTAAATCATACATTCATGAACTTTAATTTGAAACAAGAAAAATAACCTTGAAAAGCTATGAAAGACAAATCATTTAGAATACCAGGAAATATTTCCTGTTGTTTTATTGTTTTCTCTTTCAGAATTCACTGGTACAAAGAACATTTCAAAGTCTAGACAGAGAGGTAAATAAAATAGAAAAGGTTTCTGCTTTCACGTATATAGAGAAAACAGATATAAATTACATAACTGTGCATACATAATATCAAGCTATGATAAGAGAAAAAAGGAGGATCAAGTTAAGAGGTGAAGAAATGGCACAGCAGGCAGTGTGACTTCACAGTGTGTGACGATTAAGATTAACTCTCCACTTGACGGGTGTGGGCGCTTCCTAGAGAAACAGGCAAGCACATTCCTGGCTGTGTCTGCACACATCTTGAAGGTCTTGCTGTAAGGGTGTATATTGGCCCCAGTCCTTTCCTCAGTGGTGCTTTTCCCCTCTGTTCTGCTTCCTAACTGCCATGGAGTGAGTACCTTCACTCTAGCACACAAAGCTGAATATCACTGTGATTTTCCTGCATTGTAGCCAAGGATCATGAACTGGAATTTTTGAAATTATGAAAAAAAATCACTTTCTCCTTTAAGTTATCTATGTCAGGTGTTTGGTCCCAACAAGAATTTCTGAATGATACACAAAGGGAAGCCTCTCTGATAATGTGAAATTGACAGAAAAGTGAAGGATATAAGGGATCAATCATCTGGTATAAAAATAATGCACATTATGGCAGCCATTGTTGATTTTCTATTATCTTGTTTTGAAGTCCTGTATTGCTTTCATTTTTTAAAATTTTTTATTGGCTTTATTCTGTTTCATTTTTTTGGGTTTTATTCTCTTTAAAATAAAATTTAAAAAAATTATGCACAAATCAAAAGCAAGGAATGTCAATGATATATGCATCCCCATGCTCTTAGCAGCACAATTCAGAGTATCTAAATCTTGGATGTGACAAGGGCAGAAAGATGATTAATAAGATGATGTTTCTTACAAAAGAGTAGAGGCATATTCCATGAAGTCAGAGCAATAAGCAGAGGGTTGATAGTGCAAGGCTTTGTCACTAGAATAAGGAGACAGGATTTAATCCTGAGTATGATGATAAGCATAGGCATGATCTTTAAAAAAAACACTCAAGTTATTATGTCAGGATGAAATTTTATGTGTTTGAGAGTAGATACAAGAGGACAAAAGAGAACTATTGCTTTATTCCATGTAAGATATTACTATGGATTGGACAGAAGTAAATACCATTGATAGAAAAAGCAGGAGGATTGGGTATATGTTTTGGAAGTGGAGTAAAAAGAGACTGCTTATTGTTTTGATATGGAGGACAAAGCTAAATAAAGGAATTTAGCTCTTAGATTCTTTGGTAATGGATACATCAAGGGACCATTTATTTGTTGTATAAAAGAAGATAATTTAGTAATGGTTAATCTCAAATGCTTACAAGGTGTTCATATGGAAATATCCTATAGGGAGTTGGATATGAATCAGATATTTTTAAAAGATTATAAATTGAAATATGAGATGAGAAATTATAAGTACACAGCTATTGAAAGACACAGAAATAAATCTGTTAATCAAATGAACGTGTAAGTCAAATCTTGAGAGATTGCATATATATGGAAAGGAGAAGAGAACAAAGAATAAAAGCTAACCAAGGAAATAAGAGTCTAGAAAAAAAAGGGTAGATCACAAAAAATCCCAGACAAGAAGAAATGAGCTGGAGCAGGAGCAGGTAAAATGAGTCAAATGCTGTTAAGTGGTGGAGGGGTTGAGTGTGTAAATGACTCTGGATTTAGCAGCACAGCTGCATTGTAACCTTGAGATGAACCATCTAGGTGGTGTGATAGAATATCACAGAGGACTGGGCTGGGTGGAGATTATGAGGTGACTAAGTGCACATGATGACTACAATCACTCTGTTAAGAAATTTTATTCAGAGGACTGATAACTACAGAGATTCTGGATTTCAAATTTAAGCCATTTATGTCAGAAAGGAGATGCTAGAGAATTCAAATATCCTGGAGGCAATTATTTTAAAAATTGCTAAACTAATAGAGAGTATATTAGCTACAAATATGCAGACCTGTCCTTCACTGTTCATATGTTTGGATTAGTAAAACTTGTAGTCTAGGATATTCACTTAACATTCAGACAATTGTGGAAATTGAACATATGATCCAATGCAATACAAAAAGTTTTTCAGATTATTTGCCTTTTATTCATCTTCTTAAAAACTAAATCTTGGGGAACTATAAGAGGCTTTTATTAAAGAAGAAAGGAATGAACTAAGGCAGTAAAATGCAAAACGGAGATATAGAATAAGGTAAGATGGAATGTTTAAACATATTCATGGTTAAATTTCTTCACAGCATTTGTTTGCATGCCTTTGAGCACCATTGTTATATGCTTTGGGGGCCATGACCCTCTCATGAATTTATAAATTTGAAGACCTGGGTTTGAATTTTAATACTGTCACATAATCTCTCTAAGATGCAGTTTGCAAAATGGAGCAAAGACAGAATACTATCTCTTATAAGCCTGCTTCCCATTTAGTGTTTTGTGATAATTAAATAAGATATTATGGGCAGTAGGGGAAAAAAGATCAAATGAATCTTTGGTTTCTCTATCTTGTATACTATTAAATACTGTGCAGATGTGACCACTACCACTTATCAACTGAAGAATTTATTAAATTTATTCTTTAATTTATGTGATTGTTTTAAAGTTACTTATTGTTACTCAACAAATTAAACTCAAAACTTAATACAAATTAATAAATTAATTGCAATTAAAATATTAAAATTTTGGTTTAAACACAATATTTTAATAACATGGTTCTGGGAAACTCATTAGAATTATTCAATAAACATTAAAGTGAGTCACATGCCCCCTTTTTTATTGATGTGCTTTTAATTTCCCGGTATCAGAGTGAACACTGAACTGTGCTTATAGAAGAAATCATACTGTAACAGCTCTTTAATTCACTGTCACTTTCAAAATAGCTTTCCCATTGGCATCTGCTCTAGAACTCTCAGTTGCCCACTCAGTACTACTACCAGTGAAGTCCCTGAAATAGTTGCAATACCAGGCAGAGTGCCATAAATATTAGCCCAAGCTGTAACAAAATTCCTGTAAATGAAGATTAAAGGAAACTACTTTGCAATTGGCTGAGCTGAGGAGTTCATGTACCTTCTAATGTCATAAATCAACTTGCACTGCACAGTTCTGGACTATCTAATTAATAGCTTTGAATTCTGCCAGTTTTGAGAGGGTCACCAAGGACATGATACAAAAAGTGTGAAATTTCCATCAACCTCCATATTACTCTTAGAATCAAAATATTGTCACATTAGTAAAAATAATTACTGGTACAGCATTAAACATTTCTCAGAAGCTAAAAAATAGGAATTCTCTCTGCATATATTTCCTGTCTTTCCTTTGTATCCTAATACCTGAATTTTAATGTGTAACAATATAATAGAGCCAATCAGTATCTCCAGTAAAAAATGAGCTGCATGCATATGGTGTCCTGTTTTCTATGATTTTGTACTTGACTATGTAAAATAGATTCAATACTTAAATTCAGCAAGAGAATTATCAGTCCTAGAAATGTGTTATATCCTAAATAATTTAAATAGCAATTTAAAAATCATTTACTATATTTTAATACGATTAATATACTCTTCACTAAAGTTTTTTCTGACTATTTTCCTTGACTGTTAGAAAAGAGTTCTTTGCTACATCTGTAAAATATTGATAAATACAGTTCATAAATATAGAAAATTTAAGTTAGTATAAGGAATTTGTGGGGGTTGTTATAAAGAATTATGAATATCAGCAAAGTTCTATTAAAACTGCTTGAAACGATGCTTAACAGTCAAGTTGAATTTTTATTTAAAATGTTTCTATTTCAGAAGTGGAGTTTGAGTTTTAAATGGCTTTTTAAAATATGATAGATGAGCTTCAGATTTGTGTTTTTATGATCATATGGTTCCTTTGCATTAAGCCTATGCATTACTAGCAGGTTAGCACTGGAACTAGAATTTCAAACTGGTGTTCCCGAAGGGAGGACAGATTGACCTGACAGACTTATTTCTGCTCCTAATCTGTGAATTTTAAAAACTAGCCTGGTTAATATCGGAGCTGGCAGATACTGACACAGGTTATGTCCAAGTTACAAGGGAGAGGAGGAGAATAGAAAAGCCAAGTCAATATGATATCATAGAACTTTTGTAACAATAAAGAATTTGTTTTGTGCAGATGATCAGTGGAAGTTGTGTGAGGTTATAGTTAACTCACAGGCTTTGGATCTTTGCTCTGAATCAAATATTAAGAATTATTAGCTGTGTGATCTTGACTAAGTTAATTTATTTTGTCTGTTTTCTCATCTATTAAATGAGAAACATTATAGGAACTTTTTGTTCATTTTGTTTTGTTTTTGGTAGTGATGCTGGGGATTGAGACCAGGAATCACTAAGCTAATTCCATCCCTTTTCACTTCGTTTATTGTTTATTTGTGGCAGGGCTTCCTTAAATTTTCTAATTGCTTGGGCTGGTTTTGAACTTGTGATTCTCCACCCTCAGCCTCCCAAAGTGCTGGGATTACCACTATGTGACACCATGCCTGTCTATGGGACTACCTTTGTACATATGGCTAGTTTTCATTCCATATCAAGTCTCTGTTCCTCTCATAAACACACTTAATTAACTAAAAGCATGTCATCTCTGAGGAAAAAAAAATCTGAGCCTTCTCCTCCTAGGTGTGTTATTTCAGTAAGTTAAACAAATGAGACACAAGTGGAAATGTTACATCTAATTGTTCAAGAAGTATTTTAAATAGCAAGGAAAATAAACTTCTCAATCCCTTCTCTACTCCTACTTCCTGGAATGTAGACTATATGGCTTAGGGTGAAATTCCAATCTTGGACTATGAGGCATGCTTGGAAATAAAAGTCACACACACTAGGGTAATGGTACACATGGAACCTGGGTTCCTGACAGTATGGAGCATAATCCCAGCTCCAGACATCTGTATCAAAGAGGACAAGACCAATGACTGAAAATAAGAAAGTCATTTCCTGTTTGTGCTGCTTTTTGCTTTGAGAAAGCATGGGACTCTGCTCCACAGTGCCACCAGTCAGGGACCAGAGAGGATGAAAGGAAGCCTTTAGCACTGGCAAGGTTGATGGAGACACTGATGCATGATCATCATAAGTGAGAGAACGAGAACAGAGTAAAATGGCTACCGGTTCATAAAAGCTTCTTACCAAATAATGGCACATTATTGGCACCCACATTTAATTAAAATAAATCCTGTGCCCGTATCTATTATCAAACAAGTAGAGAAATATATTCCCACCTCATACCTGGAAGGAGAGAAATTGAAAATAGCGAAAGGAGAACTACGGATACGATCTTCTGCCATGAGATATTTGAGGAAAACTTTTCTACTTATTTAAGTCATTTTTACTCCAAAATTAAAGATTAGCCTAACTAAAACCCTTCAGGTAGAGTTAGTGGCAAAGAAGAAGAAAAGAGATGGAGAAACGTAAAGGACCTGATGTGTAACCTGACACATGGCGAGCACTGGGCGAAAGGTAGCCCTTTCATCTCATTGAGCCCTTTCATCTCATTGATCAAAGCATCGCGGTACTCAGAGATGAATGTGTGGGCTGTGAGTGGTGGATTCCACTCCTGCTCCATGTATTTGTTATGTCCCATGTCAAAATTTATTATCTAAATATTGAATGCGAGGAAAGTAGGCTCTGAAAGTAATGTTTGACGGTTTGAGTTTTGTCAAGAATGTGAGCTATCAGGACGCTCTCCCACTGGAGTATCAGCGTTTCTTAGCTGGTACACCTTGGATCCTATTTCAGAAGACCACAGTAAAGAGCTTCATTCTGTGCCAGATGCAGCACCTCGAAGAACTTCTAGATTACTTACGAGTAAAAGATGACTCACTTACTTCAGTTTCCTAAATTCTCACACAAAGCCCTGCAAAAAATTGCTACACGCACCCACAATCAATTTTCTGATTTAATTCTGAAGAGTTCTAGTTTCTTGGAAAAATTAAAAATACATGCCCTTTTGAGAAATGATAGAGACCTTAAATTTAATTCCAAACTTCAATATATGTTTCTAGCATAACTGTAATGAAGATGAGGTGAAGGGAGCACAGTGAAAAAGAGTGCTACCTTGTTTCCTTTTATCTAGTCCCTGTGGTGCCACAGGGTGTGATTACTTTTAAATTCACTCTTACTTTGGCAAGGAGGAAAGAAAATCTTTTGTAACAAGCTAACATACCAGTCCCTGTTATATCAAGGAAAGAATTTCATATTCTTTCATCTTACTGTGTGCATTACACTGCTTGTAGTGTTCAAACCTATATTTTCCTGTTAATTCCAAAATTTCCCCCAAATAACCCCGTGTAAGTATGCATCATAGAACACAATCACCAAATCCAAAATAATTTCTTTAAGAAGACAATCTGATCATGATTCATCCTGATATAAAACTCTGAAATGAAATGACAAAGAAAATAAACTGGTTTCCCAATTATTTCATTTGATACCCTTTATTCATATTACTGATTCCTGGAGTCTGCTCAATGGTTTTGGAACAAGCAGCACTGGTGTGTTTTAGCCATCTTGAATTCATTTCTCAAATGTAATTTTCTAATACATTGTATACCCTCTGCATACTGGATGAGATTTGTTCACTAATAGAAAAAGTGAGGTGCTTTAAAAAGCAGTTATAGATAATATGGGAATTTTAAAGCAACTCTGGTTCTTTACTACAGTCACCTTAAAGACAGGTAATTGAAACCTAGCTTATAACCTTGGGTATGTTCATATAAATCATCACTGGCATTCGACATATATAACAGGAGATTAAAACTATAGTAAGTGATATGGGATATCAATTTATGGTATTAAATAGCACAAAGAAAGGACTATCCTCCCAATAAGATGTGGTAGATCCCAGTGGGGCCAACTTTCTCACAGTCATTGCTAAGAAGTGTTAGATAAAATACAGAACTGATGTTTTAAAAGCTATCAGGGAACTCTGTGAGCAAGGTAAATTATTAGATGAACTGAAATTCCAGGAAGAGTATAACTTTTCAAGATAAGCTGATGATTTGCAGCTGTTTCTTTCCTCTGCAGGGTATATGGCAATCCTGTGTAGAAGGTTTATGTTTGCTCAAGCTTCAGGATATTGCAGGCAGGAATCTTCTAATGAAGAAAAGAGATACCAACAGTGTTTCAAGCAACTACAAGGAGACAGAGAGGACTGAATGGAGCTTAAAAGTTCTATCATTAAAAGGTTTTAATAGGAAAATTATAAAAATATACCATTAATTAGACAACAAAAAGACACGGATAATGTTACAACTTCTAGAGTTACAATGAAAGAATAGCAATAGAACATGTAATACGTTAATGAACTAAAAGGAATTTCAAAAAATCTGACTACTATAAAAGAAATTAAAAAGAAGGGAACATTAAATAGACCAAATGCAGACTATTTATAAGGTAATGATATAACCTGAATGAGTCAATAATCAATTTAAAAGTAATTAGACTTAATATCCCAAGTAAAAGATGAGGATTTTAAGGATTGTATAAAACGTTTTCAAAACCCTAGTACGTAGTATTTAAAGGATACGTATTTTGTATCCTCTAAAATATAAGCACTCCAAAACAATGAAATATATAAGAAATACATATTGAAATATAAGAACTAAAATACA
This sequence comes from Dasyprocta punctata, assembly GCA_004363535.1. Lineage (NCBI taxonomy): Eukaryota > Metazoa > Chordata > Mammalia > Rodentia > Dasyproctidae > Dasyprocta > Dasyprocta punctata. The sequence continues at coordinate 34,407 of RJWM01012291.1, read as the reverse complement.
AGAAATATATTGAAATACACTGAAATATATGTATTTGAAATATAAAATATTAAAAACGAAAGTAAAAAGATGGAAAAAGACAGATCTTGCAAGTGCCAATCCAAAAAAAGCTGCATTTGTCATATTACCATCAAAAAATAAGAGTCAAAACAAGAGGTATCATGTGAGATAAATAGAAATACTTCCTAGAACAAAAGATTGATTCATCTGGAAGCTATTGCAATAAACAGACCAATCTACAGTCAGAGCCAGCAGTAATTTCTCTCAATAACTGGCAGAACAAATCTGCACAGGGGTAGTTAAATTATTGAGAATATGGAAGATATGAACTACATTATTAACAATTTTGAGTGATTAATATAAAGGAAATTCTACATTCAAGAAGATAACCCATTTCAGGAGAAAATTTACCAACAATTCACAAAGCAAGCATCAACAATTTTCACAAGATTAAAATGTTTCAAAGTTTTCTGACCCAAGTGATGTAAATAAAAATCTATAACAAACATATCCCTAGGAAAAAAACCCAAGGAATTGAAAATTAACTGTTATACTTCTAAATAAAAGATAAGTCAATGAAGAAATCAAAATACAGAGTAGAAAAAATCTGAAACTGAACTGTAATGATCATGTGACATTTCACATTCTAAAACCATTGAATGTAGTTAAATCAGTGCTTAAATAGGAACTTTTATAGAACCAAAATATCTACAATGAAAAAGAAGGTTGAAAATGAATAACAATCCAAAAAAAGACAGTGGAAAATGCAAAAAAATAACATATAAAGTCAAAATAAAAGAAATACAAATAATGGTAGAAATCAATATAAAATATGAAGTAAAATATAAGAAAATCAAGAAATCTAAAAGTTGGCTTTTCAAAAAATTAATATTGATAAATTCTGGAAAAGCTGATTTAGAAGAAACCAAGTTACAAATATGAGAACTGAAAGGGTAGAAACACACATTCTTCAGACATCAGAAATTATGGTTCCCTCTTCAGTTTTCTATGCCTGAGACTTGAGTAATCTAGAAACTATTAAAAGATGAGTTTCAAGGAAAAATTTGAGACCCCCAAAATGAAGCTCTTCTTTTTTCCAAGATAATTTTTCTGTAACCAACTTCAGAAAATTTTGTTTTGCTTTGTTTTTTAGCAAAAACTTGATACTTTCCTACTGTGCAACCCTCCCTCTGTACTTTCCGAATAGATTGCAACTAAAATGATGCCTTTCCAAGTATCATCTGATTGCTTCAGCTTTCAATACCCAGTAAACTCACTTTCTGTAGTTCACAGAACCATTGACAACGACGAAGACCTGAATATTTGTGCATACTGTGTATGTGGAGTTAGAGATAAACACAGACATGAGAAAAATGTAAAGAATAGTAACTGGAAGAACTGGAGAAAAAGTTACAATTGTTCTAAATTGACACAAAACCTGATTGTAGGCCGCCAATTTAACTCTCACACACACTGCTCTAAGGGTTTACTAAAAGACCATATAATCTAACCTTCTTCACTTGCAGGCAGTTAAAATTTTTAAAAATTTAAAAAAGAAACAAATAATCAAAAAACAAGAAACAATAATGACCAAAAGAAACACTTGTAGAAAAAATGGTTGAATACAGGAATGACAAATATGTTGGCTTAGTATCTCCTTCCCTCTTAGGTCTTAAGACTCTAAAAACAGTTACTACTAATTTAGCTCATTCTTTACTTACCTCAACATTTTCCTACAATCAGATATTTAAAATATTAATTGAAATGTTTAATTACTTGTAGTTGATTCATATATTGTTACTAGTACAGCAAAGTGATTCAATACATCAAGAAAGCATCTGGTTATTACAATAGGAACTAAAAAACTACTTGTGTTTGCTGACATCGTAAACTCATCTTAGGAAATTTAATCTATGATAATAATAAAAAATCAAGATAACGATGATGTCATTTGGTTGGTTTTCCTAACATTTAACAGTTTGCATAGCCTTGCACATGTAATTTCTGTCAAGATACATGAACAGCATTACTCATACTAACAAACCACTGGAAAGAACATAAATAGACAACACAGTGTTATGAAGGTACACAATAAAATTGTAAGGAAGTAGATAATGTTTGAAAATGAATACCACAGAGTGTTAAAGGAAAAAATTGCAAAACTCAAAAGAATACACATGTGTTTATGATAATGAGATATGCATGAATGAATATAAAAGTTAAGTGTAGCATATTTTAGTGTTCTTGCATTTTGAGTACATTGTTAGTACAAAAAATTAACATTTGCATTATACAAAGAAAAAACAGCATTATAAATTCCTATGAATTGTCCATGTGACTGAATTTGATGATTTAAAATAAATACGTCAAAATTGCAATCTGTCAAAACCAACGGAAGAAATAGCAAAATCAGTAATTTCATATAAGTTTTAGAAAAAAATTAAACTTAATTTTTAGACACAGAATGCATTAATAAGAAGCCCTCCTCAAAAAAAAAAAGTCTAACTCAGAATTTGGTCATTGGCAAATTATCAAAACCTTCAGGAAAAAATAACACTCACTCAAAACAATAATCTTCTTAAAAAGAGACCAAAAAAACCCATAATTTAATTTGTTCTATGAAAATAAAAAAAGAACAAAGGAAATGCATTGACCAAGCTCTGATAATACCAGATAAGCAAAAATTCTTTAATTAAATATTATGTATCATATTAAGTTCAGCAGTATATAAAAAAGACACTGCATGGTGATTAGAGGGGTTTATTCAAGACACTGATAATTTAAATGAGTGTAAATTGCCCCTGTAGCAGACATCAGTACTCATCCATATCCCCTAGAATTGCTTTGCCATTTTCATGTCTACATGATGTTTATTCAAAACAGTCAGCACATTTGTTTCTTTATCAGAAAGATCTGCTCAGGCTGCTGATATATATTTATCAACAGAAAATCTAAAGTCCCTGGGAAGTTCTTTCTCCATACACTGAAATCCTTAACCATGTCTGAGAGACTTAGGCAGTTTAAATAATGCATTTTCCTTGTACTAGAAGGAAAAAATTCTGAGACATTACTTACACTATCTCCAGACTTCCCCTACAAAACTGATATAAAGTTATCCATTATAAAGTTGATTTGATATTACACCTATATGTAGTCAAATGTACCCCTTCTCCTATTGAGAAGGCATGTTCTTTTCTTCTAGGAATGTTTTCAAATCAGTAATCCTTTCAGTCTCAGTTTGAAGAAATTCAACCTAAGACAGGAATTTTTAAATAGGACAAAATAAATCACATGATGAACTTAACAAAAAAGTAGTTGTTACAATTCAAAACGAAGTAAAAATTTAACAAACTACAAACAGACAGGAAACTCCTCAATCTGATAAAGAATATTTACCAAAAAGCCACAGTAGATCCAGTAAGGTGGAGGCTCCAGCAGCACATTCTGGGAGTGAGCCATCACCAGCTATGCAGAGGATAGAGTTCTATCCAGTCCTGCATCTCAGTGCAACCCAGCAGGTGAATGCCTGGCCAGCCTCACAGGACACAGAGGCACTGAACCCAGCCCAGCCCAGAGAACCAGAGCTGCTCATCAGGGACTGGCCAGCGTAGCTACAGGGCCTTAGAGAACTTGAGCTCTGCCCATCAGAGCACAAGGCGCAAGCTCCATTGTTTGGGGGTGCAGGCCAGGCACAGCAGGTCCTAGAGGTTGTGAACCTGCCCAACCAGGAGCAAGTCCCAGGCACTATACACCTGGGACTCGCTCGGGCTTGTCTGGTGTGGCGCTCCAGAGGTTCTGAAACCCCCACAACCAGACTCAAGGTCTGGGTGGCGCCACACTCTGGGGTGCAATCTGCCTAGTCGCCTGGATCACTGAGGTCTCAGCCCCCACCCAGTAAGGCAGAGGCTCCAGCATCACACTCTGAGAGTGCACCCTCACTAGCCACACAGAGGATCCAGCTGTACCCAGTCCCACGTCTCAGCAAAACCCACCAGGGGAATGCCCGGCCAGCCTCACAGGACACACAGTCCAGGACCCCAGAGCAATTCAACAAAGTATATCAGGGGAGCACGTGGCCATCCCCACAAACCACAGAACACAAGGGTTCAGTGCCATAATCTGGGGGTGTGTCCCAGCTAGCCACGGTGATATTGGAGGATTGAGGCTCTACCCAACACAGTGTTCCAGCACAATTTATTGGGAGGCTGCCTGCCCAGCCACACAGGTCCCAGAAGAAAATGACAAGATGAAAGACCAAGAGGCAGTCTCAATCCCCTAGCCCACTGAAAACAAACCCAAGAGACACTGAAATGGAAGACACTGGGAGTCACACAACTGAACTTTCTGAAATGATAGCAAATGCAGTAAAGAAACAACTCCATGAAGCTATAGAGAAACTCACATCAGAAATACTCTCTCAGCTAAAAAATGAAATGACAATCATTATGAAAGAAATGTTGTGTGTATTTAAAGATCAAGATAAAAATAGAAGAACATAAGAAAATGATGGAAACTTTGAATGAACAATATAAGACACAAATAGAATGCATGAAACAGATGCAAAGGGAAATGCAGGAAATGAAAACTTCCATGGAAAGTTTGAAAAACCACTTGAATGAAGCTGAAGATAGAATATCAGACCTTAAAGACAGCATGGGAGCTTATGATCACAAAAGAAAAGATCTCCTAAAAATAATAAGGAACCAAGAAACAACAATTCCACAGCTGCAAGATGATTCCAAGAGAAATAACATAAGATTAATAGGCATCAGTGAAAAAGCAGGGGTCAATGCTAATGACCTGAGAAGACTATTCACAGAAATAATAGCAGAAAATTTTCCGAACATGGGAAGAGAATCTGAAATACAGGTAACAGAGGCATACAAAACCTCAATTAACCATAACCAAAATAAACCTTCAGACATACAATAATTAAGGTATCAGAAATACAGCACAAGAACAAAATACTAAAAGCTGTCAGAGAAAAGAAACAGATCACCTATGAAGGAAAGCCTATCAGAATCATGGCAGACTTCTCAACACAAACCTTTAAGTTAAGAAGAGCTTGGAGGGGAGTATTTTAAATCCTGAAAGAAAACAACTTTCAACCCAGATTGATGTACCCTGCAAAACTATCCTTAAAAATTAATGGAGAAATAAGATACTTTCATTAAAAAGAACAAATGAAAAAATTTATGGCTACCAAACCAACACTACAAAGAGTACTCTAAGACACTCTAGAAAGAAACAAAGATAGCTACAATCTTAAGAACAACAACAAAAGGAAACCAATAAGTAGGCAAAATAATTAAACAGAAAGTATAGAAAACCAACAACAGAAAGATATCATGACAGGGATGAGCCAGTACATATCAGTTATATCCATCAATGTAAATGGTCTCAACTCACCAATAAAAAGAAACAGACTAGCAGAGTGGGTTAAGAAACAAAATCCAACAATATGTTGTGTTAAAGAAGCACATTTAACTCAAAAGGAAATTCACGGACTAAAAATCAAAGGCTGGAAAACAATACTCCATGCAACAGGAACCCAGAAAAAAGCAGGGGTAGCTATTATATTTGCAGACAATGTGAACTTCTAACGGAAAATGATCAAAAGAGATAAAGAAGGTCACTGCATACTTGTTAGGGGAAAACTTCAAGAGGAAGAGATCACAATCATAAATATATATGCACCAAATATGGGAGCACACAACTATGCAAGACAATTCTCAATAGACAGGAAAAATCAAATGAACAATAATACAATTATAACAGGGGCCTTTAACACCCCATTGCCACAAAGAGACAGATCAACCAAACAAAAAATCAGCAAAGAAATAACAGAACTGAATCAAACTTATAAACAAATGGACCTAGTAGATGTGTACCACGTATTCCACCCATCAACATCAGAATACACATTCTTCTCAGCTGCACTTCAGTCATTCTCTAAAATAGATCATATACTGGTCCACAAAACATGCTTAAGTAAATGCAAAGGAACTGAAATAATTCCATGCCTAGTATCTGACCATAGCACAGTAAAACTGGAAATGAATGACAACAAAACCTACAAGAATCCCATAAACACAAGAAAATTAAATAATACTCTCCAAAATAACCAATGGGTCACAGAAGAAATTAAAGAAGGAATTAAACAATATCCTCAATTGAATGAAAATGCAAATACAAATTACCGGAACCTGTGGGACACAATGAAAGCAGTCCTCAGAGGGAAATTATAGCACTAAACTCCCACATCAGAAAAATGGAAAGAACACACATAAACAACCTACTGCTGCACCTCAAACTTCTAGAAAAAGAAGAGCAAGTCAAGTTCAAATCCCAAAGAAGGCAGGAAATTATCAAGATCAGAGCAGAAATTAATGCAATTGAAACTAAGAAGACAATACAAAGAATTAATGAATCAAAGAGTTGGTTCTTTGAAAGAGTAAATAAAATTGATAATCCGCTAGTCAACCTTATCAAAAAGAGGAAAGAAAAAACTCAGATTCATGCAATAAGAAATAAAAAGGGTAAGATCACTACTGACCTTGTGGAAATACAGAAGATCATCAACACCTACTTCGAAAACCTTTACTCACATAGATTTGATAACACAGAAGAAATGGACAGATTCCTAGAAACTTATGAATTACCAAAGCTGAATCAAAAAGATGCAAAACTGCTGAATAATCCAATCTCAGCTAATGAAATTGAAAATGTAATTAGAACCATACCAACAAAGAAAAACCCAGGCCCTGATGGATTCACCACTGAATTCTACAAGAAATTTAGGGAAGACTTAATGCCAACACTCTCAAACTGTTTGATGAAATTGAAAGGGAAGTATGTCTCCCTAACTGATTCCTGGAAACAAGTACTACCCTAATACCAAAACCAGAGAAAGACCCAACCAAAAAAGAAAATTATAGGCCAATCTCCCTCATGAACATAGATGCAAAAATCCTCAATTAAATACTGGCAAATAGAATACAGCAAGTTATCAGAAAGATTATACATCATGATCAAGTGGGAGTCATCCCAGGAATGCAGGGATGGTTCAACATATGCAAATTAATACGTGTAATACACCATATCAACAGGGCCAAGGACAAGAATCACATGATCATTTCAATAGATGTAGAAAAAGCTTTTGACAAAATCCAACACCCATTCATGATAAAAAAAAAAACCTACAGAAAATCAGAATAGATGGTCTCTACCTCAACCTAATAAAAGTCATATATCATAAACCAACAGCCAACATCTTATTAAATGGAAAAAAACTGAAAACTTTCAACCTAAAATCAGGAACAAGACAAGGAAGTCCATTATCACCACTCCTATTCAATATAGTTCTGGAAATATTAGCCAGAGCAACTAGACAAGAGAAAGAAATAAAGGGAATAAGGATAGGAAAGGAAGAAGTGAAATTATCATTATTTGCAGATGATATGATACTCTACATAGAAGACCCCCAAAAATCCATTAAAAGACTTCTAGAAGTAATAACCACATTCAGTAATGTAGCTGGATACAAGGTCAACACTCAAAGATCGATACCATTCTTGTACACAAACAACAAAGTCACTGAGAGAGAAATAAGGGAAACCACACTCTTCACTATAATACCCCAAAAAATGAAATACTTAGGAATCAATCTATCAAAGGAAGTAAAAGATCTATACAGTGAAAATTACATTACTCTAAAGAAGGAAATCGAAGAAGATTTCAGAAAATGGAAAGATATTCCCTGTTCATGGATAGGAAGATCAAATATCATCAAAATGGCCATTCTTCCAAAATTATTATATAGATTTAATGCAATCCCAATCAAAATACCACTTGCCTACCTCACAGAGCTAGAGAAACTATTCCTGAAATTCATCTGAAACCAGAAAAGACCTAGAATAGCAAAGGCCACAAAAATAAGGAAGGAGGCATCACAATCCCCGACTTGAAACTATACTATAAAGCTACTGTGATAAAATCAGCATAGTACTGGAATCAAAACAGACCTGAAGATCAATGGAATAGATTAAAAGATACAGCCACAACTACAAACACACTCAGCCACCTCATCTTTGACAGAGGGGTCAAACATGAACACTGGAAGAAAGATAGCCTCTTTAACAAATGGTGCTGGAAAAACTGAGTTTCTATATGCCATAAACTAAAACTAGATCCATGTCTATCACCATGCACTAAAATAAAGTAAAAATGAATCAAAGATCTGAATATTAAAACAGAGACACTAAACTTACTAGAAGACAGAGTAGGTGAAAATCTTGATGACATAGGAGTAGGCAGAGAGCTCATGAACAAAAATCAGATTGCACAGGAAACACTTCCCAGAATCAACAACTGGGATCTCATCTTCCTAAAAAGTTTTTACATGTCAAAGGAAATCTCCAGCAGAGTGAAAAGAAAACCCATGAACCGGGAAAATATCTTAGCCAATTGTCCATCAGACAAAGGACTTCTATCTAAAACATATAAAGAATTAAAAGAAATCAGGCCCCTAAAATTCAAGGACCCAATCCAAAAATGAGCATCTGAGATGAATACACACTTCTCAGAGAAAGAAATACAAATGGTAAATAAATATATGAAAAATGTTCAACATCAATGGTTATTTGGGAAATGCAAATTAAAACAACACTGAGATTTCATCTCACTTCAGAAAGAATGGTCAAGATGAAAATATCAACCAACAATAAATGCTGGAGGGGCTGTGGGGAAAAAGGAACTCTTCTCCGCTGTTGGTGGGAGTGCAGACTGGTACAACCACTATGGAAATCAGTGTGGAGATTCCTCAAGAAGCTAGGATTAGAAATCCCATTCAACCCAACTATCCCATTTCTTGGCATTTTCCCAGAAGAACTGAAAACATCATACCACAGTGATATCTGTGCACCCATGTTTATAGCAACCCAATTTGTAATAGCCAGATCTTGGAAACAACCCAAGTGCCCATCAATCAAGGAACGGATAAAAAAGATGTGATATTTTTATACAATGGAGTACTACTCAGCTATTAAGAAAGATTGCATTGAGACTTTTATAAGTAAATGGACACGACTTGAGACCATACTCATACGTGAGATAAATCAAACCCACATATGTAAATACCATATTGTCTCCCTAGTGTAAGAAACTAAAAAAGTATATATGATCCAAAATCTACAATAAATACTATGTAGGGGTAAAAAACTGCTCAAAGAGCAAAAGAAATTGTAAAGGGAAAGGGGGAAAGAGGGAAGGGAAAAGGGAAAAGATATAAATCTGTATATATTTATATGTTAGATACTGAAATGAACATACTGCTGTGTGTATTAGTTATTGAAAAAGAACGGTTAATATTCATATGATTAGATCTATTTTACATGTCCATATCTGTTAATGTAAACAACCATTTTGAGGGTAATGATACACAATATTGCAACCATTGTCAAGTTTCTATCATCCTGTTTTGTAAACGTATAATGTTACTGTTGTGAATTTGTTCTAGTTGTTTGTTTGTCTCTTTTCCTTTTTGTCTTTCTTATATATGTCTTCTTTTCTCTTAAATAAAAAAAGCACAGTAAACAATCATACTTAAGAAATATTTTATTTACATTAAATTTACTTTGATATATGAAGACATAAACATTGTGCATATTAATGGGACACTCGATAATGGTTTTGATACTTGCATATATTTTGTAGCATCTCAATCAGAAGAAACATTGAATTTGTGTTCTGAAGCATTTGTGTTCTGAAGCATTTAGGAGCCTTTATTCTGAAATGTGAACATCAAGGGATTTCACATCACTATCTAATTTTGGTGGCTACTTTGCTCTAAGCTGTGATGCTTCTATGTCTCCTGTCACAAAGATACCAGACAGGTTGGTTACTTTTCCTTTGAATTAGACCAAGTAACAATGCAGATGTTCTCTTTACTCCAGTGCACAAAATTCACTGCACCCTTTTTTCCTATGGAGTTGAGTTTATTCATACTAATCTTTTCACAACCTTGTGTAGTCATCCTTGTCTATTTAACTTTGACCAGTGCAACAATTGCTTTGATGAGATCTACACTCATTTATTCAACTTGAACATGACATGAATAACCATACACTGCACATGGTAATGGTGCACTGTCACCTGACATTTAACCAAATGTTTCATGAATGAAGACAACTAGAATTTATTGAAACTTCTCTTAGGCCAGATATTATATATAACTAAAAACTCTATAAAACAGATTCTATCATTATACTCTTTTCATAGATTTAGGAAATTATTCCTTAAGGAAAATAAACAACTTTCCTGAAGTCATAATCTAAGAAACAGTATGATCAAAACTAACACAGACTGTCTCCAAAATTAAGGCCATATCTAGCCTTGGAATCACAGAATCATAAATTTAAGCATGTTAACTTTAATTTTTAAATTTATACCAACTTACCAAATACAAATCTAGTCCCCGTAGATATTTTATTTGCATAACATACCAGAAATATACAGGAAACTCCTCAGTCTGAAAAAGAATAGTTACCAAAAAGCCATGATAAACAATCATACTTAAGAAATAGTCTATTTCCAACAAACCTAAAGTCACTAGAATTCTAGTGTCTGACCAGTATTTGGAAATTTGAAAATTCATGTTATTCTAGATACTTGGCCTTCTGAAACAATGAATGAATAAATGAATCAGTAAAAATTCATCCATTCATTCACAAATATCTTGTTCATTTCAAAAAGAAATCATAAAAAACTATTTACAAAAACTTATTTTGATCAGTTGACTGGTAATCTAACAATGGGAGAATGTTACCAAAAAAGTTTAGGGAATTCAATATAGTCGCTTATGAAGGAAGGAAAATTACTTAGTCTGAAAACCTGTATTCAGTAATATGTCCTTGTTTTGCCCACTGCTCAGCCTGCTATCATGGCCTGTTTTCCTGATGAAATAACCTTTTGTGGATATGTGACATTTTAAAGTGTCATCTGTACTTTTTTGAATGGTGGCTGGACATTCTGATGAAATCTTAAAAACAAACTCCCTGAACCCTTAGCTGTATCATTTGTATGCAATACATGAAATAGATATTCTTACCTCATCCCTGAGGCTCATTCCATTGCAGAATCTCTCACACAGTGTAGTTCCCACCTTTTGAAGGGAGATCAAGATAAGGTACATAGGAAATGTGTGAGTTTGGAAACCATTATAGTACAGTCAAAAGTCAGTGCTCCACTTAGACCCCCTGGTGAGACCTTACACAAAAACCCCAGCTACCATGAGCATCCTTTCTCTTGCCAAAACAGTTATTTCTCTCACTGGCTTTGCCCTTTGTCAAAGGCAGTATCTTATCCATGCTATTCTCACGTGAGGGACACATAGTTTGGACGTCACTGAAAGACCATGATAGCTTCAAAACATCCAGCAAGATTGAATAAGACCTCCATTGTAAATTTCCAACTAGTGGCTTCTTCCTTGGACATGCCCTGCCTTCTTCACTTTCTTTTAGGAATATTTTCCAGAAATACTCATCACTACCCTTTTGTAGCTAAGCATGCACCTCAGAGTCTGTTTCCAAGGAACTCAGTTTAAAATATTACTGAATTTTGAATGGTCTAGAACTCATATTTTCTAACATCTGCTTAAAATTTCATTAAAAATTTGATTGTTCTAATAACAGTACATTTTAGGTTTTCTTTTTTAATTTGAAATCATGATAATTCTTCTCTCCATTTATAACTGCCTAAGAATTCTAGCTGTCTTTACTTGACTTACATATTGCAAGGGTCAGAGACAGGATGGATGGGGTGGTAGTTTGCTACAGTTTAGTTCTGCTTAGTTTCAGCTGTTCAACATTTTTACCTATCAGAATTCAGTACACAGAATTTCTAATTATAAATATAAGGCAAACTTTTAAAAATAAAGAAATATTTTAAAAGGAGAAGACTTCTTTAATTGAGTATGGGGACAATAAATCTACCATAGTCGAGGCTTATGGAGTTTTGTAATAAAGTCAGAGATGTCCCCTATACTCCCAAGGCAATACCAAACCTAATAGGAAAAAGTCTTGCCTTCAAGCTCTACTCAGATTCTTTTCCTGACATTGTAGTACAGTCATATGAATAAAACATCGCTTAAAAATATGAAGTCAAATATTACAGCCTATCGCAATGCCTGGAAAAATAGCAAACTCTGAACACACGTTTATTTTAAACAATGAATGTGTGATAGTTCTCTGCAGGGACAAAGGAGTTGGAAGAAGCAACTAGTAATGATGAAACAATGTCTCAGTCAAACTTCTGCTGCCAAGGGAATTAACAGATCATGTGCTTTGGCTGACTGACATCATTTATATTGTTATTATTCATGTTGTTTTTAAGTGTTTAGCAATAAATATTAAAAGCATGTTAAATTACAAACTAAAATGCATGTAATAATATAAAATTTACACAGTAACTATCAACCAGATTTATAGCTATTAGAATTTTATAATACTTGATTGGGAAGCTTTTCATAGAAATAAAAATAGCTAAATCCTTATTCTTTTTGTCCGTTTATTCTACCTCCCTCTAAAAAAGGAAATATGAATTATATACTTCATGCTCATTGGATATTTCATATTTTCAAGATATTTATATAGTTTAAATGAATAAATAATATTTATTTTTTAGAACTTGGCTATTTATCATGTCTGTGTATATAGCTATGTATTCATATAATAGATACCTAATATAGTAATTAGCATGCATTCCAATAGGAATAAATAATAATTTATTTATACATTTTACCAAGGAATAGTCAGGTTGCTTACACTTTAAAGTCACAAACATTGATTTAAGAAGCATGTTACATACTGTCTTATGTAAATGTGGATACATTTCCCCACAAATATTTAGAAATAAAATTTCTAGATTGTGGATTATGCATATAAATCTTACTAGGCACTGATAACTGCTTTACAAAATGGTTAAATCATTTGATGTTCTCACTAACACTGCATATTAATCTACCATTTCTCCCCACCTTGCCAAACATGGTGCTAACTTGAGCATGAAGTAGAATTTCATTGTGACTTTAATTTACATGCTCCCACCATTAGGGAAGTTCAGCATGTTTATTGGATTTTGGGGGGTTTTTTGTATGATTTGTATGTTAATATTATTACTGGTTCATTTGCTCTCATTGATCAAATGAACCAGTTGCTTTTCCTGGTATACCAAGACTGATATTGCCTAATGGTCATAAAAATAATATAAGCCAATGCCAAAGAACCAGGGGCTGGGCCAAACGGGTAGCAATTTCTCATCCCCAATAAATCAAAGAGATAGTATCTTGCAGCAGACTCAAAACCCCAAATCCAGATACACCTGGAAGACACCTCTGAGAAGTAGTCATTTCCTAAAGGTTCTATATACTAGCAATAAAGGTACTCGCCATAGGCAATTTGAAAACAACGATCAGAAATTGAACTAAAAAAAAAAAGAAAGAAAAGAAAAGAGAACGAGAAAACAGTTAAACAACTTGCAATCCCAGATTTCCAACTCACCAAAGGCAAACCTAGGAATCAAGGAGGTAAAGTAGCCCAAAAGCCACCCACATGGATTCTCTGAAATGGCAACAATGAAAGTAACACAGCAGATAAATGAGGCTCTAAATATGTCAGATCAGAAATAATCTCTCAGATAACCACAGAGATGGTGAACATAATGAAAGACATGGTTAGTGACTCCAGAGCAGATACAGATAAAAAAAAAATAGAAGAACTGAGGAAAATAATGGAAATCGTGAACACCCATCATAGAAAAGAAGTAGAATCCAGGAAACAAATTCAAGCAGATACCCAGTATTCATTGAAAGTATACAGAGCAAAATAAGCCAATGTTAGGACAGAATCTCAGATATAGAAGATAGTATTATGGTTAGTGGTAATGAAAAGGAAGATTTCTTAAAAATAGCAAGGGACATGAACTGGGGATATAATTCAATGGCACAGTGCCTCATTGACAAGCACAAGGTCCTGAGTTTGATACCTGGTACCAAAAATAATAAATAAAATAAAATTTTATATATAGCAAGAGATCGTGAGAAATCAATCCAGCAACTACTAGACGTTGCATAGAAAACAGCATATGGTTGACCACAGTCAATGAAAAAGCAGGAGATATCACAAATGACATAAAAAGAAAATTTGTTCACATAAGTCATGGCAGAAAACTTCCTAAGCAGAGAAAGAATTTGACACACAGATAAGTGAGGAATATAGAACTCCTATTAGCCATAATCAAAAAAATCTATAGCAAAGCATATACTAGTCAAGATTATAGAAATTCAGCACAAGAACAGAATTATTAAGTTTTAGAGAAAAAAAAGTCATCCATAAAAGAAAGCCCATCATGACAGCAGACTTCTCAATATAAGCCAGCAAGTCAAGGAGAGCATGAAGTAAAGTATTTCAAGCCCTAAAAGAGACCAACCTTCAACTCAGATTGATGCACTCTGCAAAACTATCTTTCAAAATTAGTGAAGAAATAAGATACTTTGATGACAAAGAACACATGAAGAAATAAATACCAACAAAGAAAAGCCCAAAGCCTGATACATTCACTGCTGAATTCTGTAAGCAATTTAGAGAAGAATTAATATAATTACTTTTCAAACTTATTAGTGAAATTGAAAAGGAAGTGATACTCCCAAATTCATTCCTGGAAGCAAGCATTACCCTGATACCAAAACCAACAAAAAAGGAAAGCTACAGGCCTGTCTCACTAATGAACATAGATGCTGAAATCCTCCATAAAATCCTGGCAGACAGAATACAGGAAATCATCGAGAAGTTATATACCATGACCAAATAGGGTTCATGCCAGGGATGTGGGCATGGTTCAACAAATGCAAATCAAAAAAAGTGATATACTATATTAACAGACCCAAGGACAAAAACCGTATCATAATCTCAATGAATGCCGAAAAAGTGTTTTGCAAACTCCAATACCCATTCATGATAGAAAAAGTAAATAAACACAGAACATTGAAATAGATAATCTTTATCTCAATATGATAAAGCTACCTATGACAAAGCAACAGCCAACATGACATTAAATGGACAAAACCTGAGAGTTTTCACTCTAAAGTTAGGAACAAGTAAAAGATCTCCGCTGTTGCTACTTACAGTAACCATAGTTCGAGGAACATTAGCCAGACTAATGAAAAAAAGAATAAGGATAGGAAAGGAAGAAGTTAAATTATCACTATTTGCCAATGACATGATACTCTACATAGAAACCCCAAAACTCCACCAAAAGACTTCTAGATTTAATAACCAAACTCTGTCACATAGCTGAACAGAAAGTCAACCCTTAAAAATCAGTAAAATTTCTGTAGATCAAAAACAAATTCATTAAGACAGAAATTAGGAAAATGACACTTTCCACAATAGCATTAAAAATGTAATACCTAGGAATCAATTTAACAAGAAAGTAGAAGGTCTGTGCATGAAAACTAAAGTACTCAGAAAAAAGAAATTGAAGAGGATATCAGGAAACGGGAAGACATTCCTTGAATGCCCTGGGACAGACATATAATGTTGTTAGGAAGAAACAGGTTTCGATATACTCATTTTAGATATTAGTCCTCATCTTCAAATACTAGTGTTTCAAATTTAAAGCTTACATGGATGTCTTTAAGGGCAAGTATTAGGCAGAATGAACCTGATCAAAATGCATTATACACATGGAACACTTTCCCTAAAATTGTGAGACTAAATGGGAGGGTGAGGTAAGAAGAGGATAGTGTAGACTCAATGAACGTATGTACACGTACAAATCTGTCCCAAAAAAATCCATTAAGCACAAATTTTAAAATGTAGGACTAAAAAACTGAGAACAGAAAGAAAGAAAAAAAAGTCAGTCCAGAGAATAGCACAGTATAGGAATGGAAAATGTTTTAAAATAGACACATCTTTCAAGTATCCTTCAAATTTCTCTTGAAAACCTATTTTAATCAAGGCTTGGTTCTCTAAGTTATAATACATGGTAGCCTCCAGTAGCATGAGTAAAAGAAGACTAACCACCAAAGGTAATTGCCTAATTATGGAATTATTTTACTTTTTCCCCTACATTTAAAAATTAGGTACTACCACAAAAGTCAAGCACAGAAGGTATTGTAACATCTTTTTTTCACTACCAGGAGTCATCAGTCTAAACTACTGTACTACTTGCTTCCAATTCTTATTTTTAAAGAAACAAAATTTTTAATATAAGATCAAATGTTATAGTGAGTCACTAATGGTTTATTTTTTCCTTCTACTTCTGTAATAATAAGCACTATTCTCATTTAGAGGTTTATTATCCCATAGTATATACTTTTTAAATTTTTACTACATACATGCTTAGAAAACTATATGCTCTGTATATTTAAACCTTTCATATATACATAATCAAAAATTCATAAAGCAATAACTTCTGTTTACTGATCAAAACTATAACTCTAGTTAATTTACCTGCTGTTTATTGTGTACTGATAAATAGACTATAATTTATATTTTACCATCTTCTGGTAATGAACATTATTATGACCCAACATTTTGTTACTCTAAACAAAGAAGAGATTTATATATATAGTTCCTTGAAAACAGCAAAGTGGCCACCTGTAATAAAGTCTTCACATTTCCAAGTCCATTACATAAGGAAAATTATTTTTCAAATTGTTATATAACCTATCTACTTAAATGTAACAATTTATCTGCATTCTTGTCAATCTTGAGGATTGTCAGACTTTATAATTAATGCCCATCAGTCAAATGTCTAAAAGAGCTTGTTGTTTTAATTTGTGTTGCCCCGATTAATTGAGTATATTTTAATGATTGTAGCATTAACTCATGTTCCTTCATAACTGACCTCACAGAGTTTATATATTGTTCTATTATGATTATTTTATTCTGAGTTTGTATTTAGTAAAACGCATGCTACAAATGTCTCCACAGTCTTTATGTAAATTGTAAGTTGTTTTTCAACACAATATATGTTCTGAGATAAATGATTTTGCATATAAAATAAATTTATATTTATGTACATGTAACAAAATTCAGAAAAATCATGATGGGAAAAACGCTATAAAAGCCTTTTCAAGAAAACATAAGAACCATTTTCTGAGGCTGAAATATAAAAGACATATGAAGCAAAAAGGAAGTGACTAAAAATTTGCCACATAAAAATTTAAAATTCTTGAAGCACAACAAAATTGAAACTCTCAACAATGTTTCATTTCTAACATTAAACATAAAAAGAAGAGAATTATTAGTCATGGAAAGAAATTGAAAAACATGTTTTAAAATTGTCAATAAAACAAGTTCAGAGTTTAAATAGATATTGGAATTTAACTTAAAAAGTTATAAAAGACCCAATATAAGTAAGTTCAAAATTTAAAGAGACAGATGGGATTAATGAGTAAATAGATGAAGACTATAAAGACATGAGATGAGAATTCTAAAAATAAGTGGAAAAATCTATATATGACTATTCTTTTTTTTAAAGAGAAAAAAATAATAATAACAATAAGAATTTCAAAACAGGTTAGTAGGAAAGTAACAGTAATTAATACATTGCATATTGTTGTATGCATAGTAGTTGTTCAGAGTATAAGACATACTCTTGTTTGGACATGAAATATTGTCCAAACAATATTAGCAAAAATGTTCCTTTTCAATAAATTAAGAGAAACCAGCTGTATAACTATCTTAACTACTTTGTACATATATTTTTTTCCTTTTTCCTTCCTTCATTTCCCTTGCTCTCATCAGCTTTTCGTTTCTTTTGAACAATTTCTTCACAATTCACAATATCTACTATACATTTTGGATCTTATTTACTTGTTTAATTTCTCACACTAGCAAGACAATGCCATGTTTACATGTGGGTCTAACTTATTTCACCTATGAGTATGGTCTCAAGTTATACCCATTTACCTATAAAAGTCTCAAGTTTACCATTCTTTATGGCTGAGTAGTACTCGATTATATATGAAAAAATCACATCTTTTTTATCCATTCCTCAGTTGATGGGCATTGCATTGTTTCTAAGATTTAGCTACTACAAATTGTTCTGCTATAAACATGGATGCACATATATTGCTGTAGCATGATATTTTTAATTCTTCTTAAAAGATACCCAAAAGGGGAAATCGCTGGGTCGAATGGGACCACTAATCCTAGTTTTTTGAAGGAATCACCACACTGATTTCCACAGTGGTTGCACCAGTCAACACTTTCATCAACAGTGGAGAAGGGTTCCTTTATCCCCACAGTCTCTCCAGTATTTGTTATTGGTAGATTTCTTGATGATAGCCATTCTTTCTGGGGTGAGATGGAATTTCAGTGTAGTTTTAATTTGCATGTCTTGAATGACCAGTGATTTAGAACATTTTTTCAAGTATTTATTTGCTGTTTGTATTTCTTCATCTGAGAAGTGTATATTTATTTCAGATGCCCATTTTTGGACTGGTTCTTTAAATTTGGGGGGTTTTTTTTTTTCAATTCTTCATATGTTCTAGATAGAAGCCCTTTGTCTGAGGGACAACTAGCTATAATTTTTTCTCACTCTGTGAGTTGTTCTTTCACTCTGTTGGTGATTTCATTTGTTGTGCAAAAGCTTTTTAATGTGATTTCTTTATTTTTAAAAATCTGTATCACAAATGGAAACATTACTGGTTAAGCTCAAGAGAAGAGGGCATTAATGAGAAGAGATGATATATTTGCTTAGTGGCAAGGCAACATAAATAATCCAAATTGAACAGGCCACTCTAAGAATGTCTTCAGCAGGCAGATAGAACTAAAGAAAAAAAAAATCTCTATTTGAAGTTTCCCTAGCAAGACCAGAATGAGTTGGCACTGGTACAGTATCTCCCTATTCTCAGTTATTGCCTTAGAACATCCAAGACCTTGGCCAAGACACACTGGTGAATTAAAAATGGTAGTAGCTGAGACAATGAATTCTAATTTAATCTGTAACTACCTATGTGGCAGTTATAAATTTTTCCAAGTATTTTCCTATGATCAACAACAATTTCATTTTTGGAAGTCAATCCAGTTATGCTTAATTCAATGGGATTTGAGCACATTTAACTCCTTTAGCAAATTTTTTTGATTTTTTTAAATAAACACTTGTGTTTTTTCAGCCTCAATATATAAATAGCTATGTACAAGACTTCAAGTTTAATGAAATGGTACAAAAAATAGTGTAATCAATGATCCTACTAAATTTCCAGATAAGACTTTCTCCTCCATTTCATGATTTGTACATCCTCATGTAATTCCTGTAGCTAGTTTCAAGCCTATCCTGTGTTGTAGCCCATATGTTTTCTTATTTTTGCTTACATAGCCACTGTAATATGGATTACTGTTTCCTATCAAATTCCATTGATCTACTGGACAGAACCCAAATTTTCTACTGTTGATAACATACTGCCTAATTGGTTTTCTTTATTTTTTAATTTTCAATCTCTTTAGGCTACATGAGTTCAAGCAAATATATAAAACTTGAATGCAGTCATATTTGTTAGAAGAACTGAAAATATCCTGAATCTTAGTAGATCACAGTTAGTTTAGAATATGCAAAAATGCAGTCAAGTACTGAGTAAAAGTTCCATCTGCATTATACAAGGCAATTTAATTGAAGAGACAGATTTGTACTAGTATTGTTCGGACAATTGTAAGCAGATGTCTTGTGCTCTGGGTGAATGATTTGGGGATGAAAATTCACAATGTATGTACCATTGTTGCCCCCTGATAGACATGTGTTGAAATTTTGCTTCAGTTTTTTTCTTCTTTTTTTTTTCCTTGAAATAAAGTGGCTTTAAAAAAAAGAAATCACTGGGTGTGGTGGTGCACACCTGTAATCCTAGCACTTGGAAGGCTGAGGTAGGAGAATCGTTGTGAGTTTGAGGCCAGCTTGGGCTACAAAGTGAGTTCAAGACCAGCCTGAACTACAGTGAGACCCTGTCTCAAAAAGACAAAAAAAAATTTAATTAATTAAAATAAAATAAATTTTAAAAAATTTAAAAAATAAATAAAATTTTTAAAAAGGCAATTTATTGAGGAAAAGTATTCTGAAGCAACTCATAATGAAAATGTATATTGATTTAAAAGAATAAATTTTGCCTAATTTGTAACATAAGTACAATCTAATAGAACTTAAACTAATACTTTGAAATACTAATTATGAATTTCTAGACATTGTTCTTTGTAAAGATATTACATGACATTAGAAATTACAACTAATGATATCTTTGACAGTATAACTTAATAAAAAAGAATTCATGTATAATTAGCACAAAAAATATTGATTGTATATAATGTGCCATAAGAACTTTGAGATTCTTTCAGTACAATCAAAACAAGCAATCTTGTTTAGACAAAGAAAGTTATAACTGAACCAATTATATAGGAATCTATTTAATACAGTGTAATAAACCTTTTACAGTATGCTTGATATACATAGCAAATAAAGTTGGATAGTAGCAATGCTTTTTTTTCTTTTTAGAATTTCCATCTTGTTTTAGGTTTTGTTCCACTTGTTTACTCATTTATGTTACCTATGAGCAACACTAAGATGCACCACAGTGTAAGAATACAGCATCTAGAGATAGTTTCCATTGAGAAGGAAACAGATTACTAAGCCTTATCATAAAATAACTAATTTTATTTTCAGAATACTTTCTTTCTGCATGCTTACAAATACATTTCTTAAATGTTAAGATATTGGAACCAGCAAATTTTCTTAAGAGAAACAATTACTAAAGTCAGTAAAACTGTTCACTTGTAAGTGGAAAATTTCAAATTGGATCTGGAGTATGATTTAGTCCTATACAAGTTTTTCAGATCTGAGAAAAGGGCTTTGGAAATGAGTGGCTATAACCAAATATTGTCCATCTGGGGATCCAAATTGAGCAACAAAACAACCTCCTAAATTGTGTTTTTAAATTTTTAATTGTGTCAGATTTTGTAGTTTAATTATATTTGTATTATATTCTTCAAAATTATTGGTGGATATATTTTTAAATATATACTACATATGTATAGATAGATAGATAGATAGATAGATAGATAGATAGATAGATCGATCTCCACACATACTTCACAATTAAAATTACTTTTCCTCAAATAGTTACAATTGGATGCAGTTTTATTGAAAATGAACATATCCCACAGGTCTAGCTTTTATTGCTATTCTATGATATAAACTGCACTTAAAAAGCTAAACTATCACATTGTTTACAATTTTTTTCTTGGAGTAAATGGTAAAAGGATAATAATGCAAATGGAGAATGCAAAAGTTACAGGAAAATAATGAGAAGAGAAGATTTTCATAATATTTGCTAGATCTGGAAAGGGAGAAACAGGAAGCTGAGCCAGAATTTTATGATTCATTGCATGCAAAAGGTCTCTTATGGAAATAGAAAAGATTTTTATTTTTTATCTTCCGATAAATGTATTTTCCAGGAATTAACCTATTTAACAAGAAGGGAGTATATCTTCAGACTGAACAGTATATCTAACATGTCTTATTTTTCAGTTAGTAATATACTTTAAATGGCCAAAATTCTAGCTCAAGTTGGACAGTGGCAAGATGGCAGATTTGATTCTGAACGTCAGCAGTTTTTGTCTAGGTTTACAGCTGATCAGTAATTGAAACTCAAGGGTTAAGTGATTTTATAATCAATTTTAGAGACAAATGAGCCACATACAGTAGCCGAATTAACTCAAATCTAACCCATAGAACACTACACCTATAACAACAAATATAATTACCTGTCACTCAAAATTATGACTCTGGGACATTGATATAATGGTCTATCAAAGTATCCTCTTCTGCTCACGTAACCAGTTTAGTCAATCATTATGTAAGACTCCACACTGAAAATATTTCAATGTATTTAGAGAAAGAAATATTTTTAAATGAAGCAGTAAAGAAACTCATCATTAATGTTGATCTCTCCAGTCAGCTGTGTGTGTGCTCTGTTCAACTGTGAAATCATTATAAACTAGTGATCCAAGCACTTTGTCCTATTGGACATCAAAGAGCATGTGTTCCTAGCACTTCACCCTGTCTGTCCAGAGGAGCCAAAGGCTGGATACAAATGACACTCAGATGATTGCAAACACCATGCTGGCTGTGTCTTTGTGTTGAAGTAACATGCAATAAAATTCCATAGTAACATGGCAAAATTAAACAAATTCTAATTCTTTGAGTTAACATTGGAATTGCTGACTCTTTTAAACCAGATTACCTAGTTTGGCAGTGCTTGTTGACCACATTTGCAGGTTAATTTCCTAAATTGATACTGCCTTGGTTTTATTTGGGAAAATAATAGCTTGTTTATTCTCACCACTATTCTTTCATTCGTTATAGGTCTCTTATTAACATGCCATCCACTCTTGGAAACTAATTCACCATATGAGTCTCCGACCTGACCCTTACCTTATTTTCATCTTTTATGCAGATATAAGGCTTTAAATGGATTATATAACCTAGTATATTGTTCTTCCTTCCTGTGAGCATACTATTGTTTTGCTTAGTTTTGTTTTGCTTTTTTCAAGAATGATAAAATCCTCTTCTTTCCCTTGAGATGACCAGCTCTAAGAGTCTGTTAATCCTTGAATTAAAAAGAAATAATATTTCCATCTATCTGAAAGAGAGACTAGTTATAAAGACTTGGAAACTGGAATGGTCCACTCAGTTGTACTCGCTAGGAAGCTATATCTACCATTAAGGTCATTTGGTCCACTTGGGCAATTTCTCTTTTTCAGGGAGTAGTAGATACTCTCTGCCAAATGGATGCTCCTAACTTTGACACTTCAGAAATAGGTTTTTATGGGAAGTTACCTGCATAATTTATACACTCTTGCTGAACAATTCTGGCAGATCTGATTTCTTTCTAATGTTCTTCCCGTGTGGTGTCATAGATAATTGGATAATGAAATCTGGTTAGGGGTCTTATAAGTAGATTGTAATACTTACAAAAGACATCTGTGCTTTTGCCCATTGACTGGGTTATACACATTGCCCCACTTTTTGGGATAGAAGAGGGGTGTTATATATCATGTAACCCTTCCCTTTGCCTTGGCTAGGACTTCTCAGAGCCATTCTACATGATTCTTCAGCCCAACAGAGCTGCCTATATAGAGGGTAGCACAAAACCTTATTCTAAATTATGCAGTATTCAATCAAATACTGTTATTAATATGTTTTCTTTTAACCAGTAGTTAAAGCTTATTTTTTCCAACTGCTATGTATATCAACTACTATCTTGTTAATTTTTTCTAAGTTTTCAACTTTTCCTTATTCATAGATTTGGTATTTGTGGTTTTGGCTCTCAACTCTGAACCTTGGCTTATTTGAAAAAAATTCTGATTCTCCAGCCACTTTTTCTTTTATCCAACCTCTGTGGCTTCATGCTGCCAAAGGAACCACTCCTCCAAATTAAGGAGCCCCTGTGATCTGACTGCCCAATCCTACTCTAAGGGAAAATGCCCTTAGAAGCAAGTCTCAGCTGAGATACATAGTATTTACTCAATTATGTAAGCTTTGAATGAATACAAAGTGCATAAGATTAGCTATCCAAATATTGCAATGAAAAACAAAATTGCAATAATTCTAGGTGTTTAATAATCCTACTTCACAAATCATTATTGCATACCCATACAGCAATTAAACCAAAAGGAGAAGAAAATATTCTCCCATATTAAGTACATGATGAGATACTTTAAAATTCTGAAAACGATTATACAGTAAATTGAATAGAAGATTTCTTACAAAATTAGTAACTGATCCAAGGAACTGCCAAAGATCTAATAATCTTGATTTCATTTAAAGCAATGAATACTTCATCTTGAAGGATTTGGAAATGCAAGTGGGTAATGCAAGCTTCCTGAATACAAAGCACAAACTATTGGCATAAAATCAACTTGATATATTTAAATTGCAGGCATTCTTTGAAAAATTTTATTGAAGTGGCAGAATATAGTGTTTCAGGTCAAGTATTGTAGACAGTTATTTTACCAAATTTATGTTTGGAAATACTGCTCCATGAATATATCACATGTCTGTACCATTTGAGTCTTTTGAACAAAAGTATTTACAGTCAATAAATAACATTTATTATTTAAGTAACATGTATGTGACTATGTAACTAAATAACTCAGTTATTTAACTTGAAAGTAAGTCAACAGTTCTGATATTTTACAGTTTGGTGCTTAACTTCTTGAAATATAAATTACATAATATTAAATAGAAATCATTTCAAATGTGGAATTTAATGACTATTGACACATACATTAATATGGAATAATCCACCCACAAAAAGAGTTCTCTGTGCTCATTCCTGATGTTCTGTATGCTCACAGATACAAGCAACTCTTAAAACTTTCTATAGTTATGTATTGAATTTATCTTCCCTAAGGTTTTATATAAATGAAATTACACAGATCATTCATCATAATATCTTTGAGATTCAACCATGCTATTGTTCATAAGAATAGTACATTTTTAAATGATTGGTTTTTTTAGTTTTTGATTTTTATTACAGTATGCTAATATTCTACAATGTGTTTGTGGATTGTGCTATTGAGAAACATTTGGGATGTTTTCTAGTTTGGAGCTACTATAATAAAGCTTTTAAGATGTCTCTCAATCACTATTAGTTTGAAAATCTTTGTGTAGAAACATATTTTGTTTCTCTTGGGTAAATATATAGAAGTTAAATGTATGGGTTGCATACTGAACATATTGTTAAGCTTTATACAGTACTACCAAACTGTTTTCCAAATTGGCTGTATCATTTAACATTCAGTTAACAATGTAGCACATTCCACTTGTTTCATACCCTTTCTAAAACTTGTATTGCCAGTCCTTTTAATTTAGGCATTATAACATAAGCAATGAGGATGTATTAAATGCTAGATATTGTCAATTTGCAGTTGTTCTCTATTATTCTGCCCCTCGCCCTGCTCCTTTGTGTTGTAGATTTAGAAAGATAAAGTTGCTTTCTCAAACTTCTTTGTGGTTAGCTTTCTATAGTTTAGGGTCTGTAAATGAGAATACCTCATTAAATTGGAAAAAATGGCAAGGCAGCAGAGCCTATTCTAGTCTAAGATGATGAGGTTGGACAAGTGAGTTTAGGCAGCAACTAGGTTCCATATTCTCCATTTTACCAAATTTAGGGTTATTAAAAAACTGTCTCATCAGTAGTGGTGATGGTCAAGGTAACAGCCCATTCATCATCTGAAAGTCACGGCTAGAGTAGCATATGTCCTTCAACTCAGAAGTGGACATTCGACCTCTGGATCTTAGTTACTTTCATTTCACTGAGATGAAATGCCCAACGTCCACAAATTAAAAGAAGATAGGTTTATTTTGGTTCATGTTTTTAGCCCATGGTCCACTGGCTCAAAGGTAGAACCAGTGTTGTGGAAGGCCTGGGCAGAGGACAGCTGCTCATCCCATGGTAGCCAGAAAGCAAAGAAAGGAGGAGTCTGGGAGGGAAATACACTCTTCTACGTCACACCCCCAGGAACCTTCCTCTTCTGAACAGTCTCCAACTCCTAACAGCACATTCAGCTATCAACTCATCAATGAATTAACACATTGATGAATATAGCACCTTCATAGTCTGATCACCTTTCAAAAATTCCATCTTTGAATCCCTGTAGAATGGGGGATATTCTAGATCTAAACCATAGCACTCTCATTTCTCCAAACATTCTGATGGCACTTAAATCAATTAAATACTCTTCTCACTCATACACCTGAAGTAACTTGTATTACTTGAACCTTGGTTGATTTAATAGGCATAAGGAAAGAAAAAGAAAAACATCTGTGAAATATATAGGTAAGAGTTTTTAATATGAATTGCCCAGTGATTAGAACTCTTCTAATTCACTTCTTAATGAGAATTGCTTAATACCATTATTGTTTTATTACTATAATAATTTGTTAACAAAGATCCGTTGGCAATATATTAATTATGTTAACAGTTTTTGAGAACTTGCTATGTCTCAGTCACTATGCTAATTAATTCAATGCTTATTTTAAACCCTTATCAGTCACAGCAGTCACTACTATGTTAAGTTAAATTTATTTCAATCATCTCCTACTGTGCACCAGAAAAAGATTTAAATATAAGTCTGTCTGAAACAAAATTTATATGGTGTTGCTTCTAATATGTTGCCTCTCTGACACATTTTGACACTAATTACCTACCTAGTTGGTAAAATAGATATGCACTGTCCCAAATGTTTGATATTCATGTGCAATTTCCAACTTCCTTTCATCTGCTAAGGTCATAATGATCACTTTCTCTTACTTCACAAAAATCTATATTATTTATATAAGATGAATTTAGGCCAACAGGGAACCCAGACCCAAAATAACAGTGAATAAAATAAAGTCGATGTGTACTTTTTTAAAGTGACAAATACAGAATTGTACATATTTATTATGGTTCACCACATAATATATGCTGAATCAAGCTAATTAACATATCTACTGTTTCATATACTTCTTTTTTGTGGTAAGAACATTTAAAATCTACTTTTAGAAATTTTCAAGTATTAATCATAATCACCATATTGTACAACAGATTTCTTCAACGTATTCTTCTAAGAACAACCTCAAAAACCCACCTTGTGACCCTTAATTGTGAAGTCATTTTCAATTTCATTTGAGTAGGAATTGCATAGCTGATTAGTAAATTTTGGGTGTATCTGTGGATGATTGACATGGAGGCTAGCAAACTGAAGGGATAAGATCCACACCATAAGTGATGACGCCAACCAATAAGATTGTAGCTGGGACAGAAAAACAAGGGAAAGAGAAAGAAATTGTTTCCCTTTTTAGAGGAGTTAATATAAGTGACCCAAAGGAAAACTGAAATTATATCAAGAGTAGGATCACTTAAATAAACATAGTAAGATAATGGTAATTTTGATTTGAGATAATGGGCTATCAAAAGCTTTGTAGAGAGGGTCACTAAGCAGTTTTCTGTGAAAGGTGAGAACTTCTAAACAAAAGGCCATGGTAAAAGTAATACCAAAAGTAATACAATAAAGCAAAACTAAGACAGGGTAGGTGCATATGAAAATGTTCTGTGGTGGGCTGTGGGCAGGAGAACAAGAAGCTGTCCTTTCCTGTGAGTAGGAACCATGCACAGGCCTTGGGAAAACCAGAAGCCAGATCCTTCTGGTGCACAGGCTGGGAGACAAGAAGAGCCAAGCTCTCCCCATCCTCCAAGCAACTGGCTGATTCATAGACACACAGGCTGAGATGATAGCTATTGAGGTAAAATACAATTTAATGCTTGCAGTGGTTAGTGTTTCTTTGACTTTGCAGGTCTAAAGCCAGTAATCTGATCATCTATTTAGAGGGTAACAGTATGCAATATAGCATCTATGGGGGATCTCCTTCTGAAGGTGGTAGCCATTGTTAATTTCTTATTATCTTGTTTTTAAGTCCTGTATCATTTTCATGCTTTTGTTTGGTTGGGTTTTATTCTGTTTTGTCTTGTTTGATTTTATTGTATCTAATGGCATGGGTAGCTATTTCAAAGATAACAAGATATATTTTGGTAGCCATTTTGGATTTATTATTATCTTGGTTTGAAGTCCTTTATTGCCTTCATTGTTTTGTTTTTATTGATTCTATTCTGTTCTTTTTTGTTTGATTTTACTATATCTGATGGTATGGGCAGCTATTTTGAAGATAACAAGAGGCATTATGGTAGTTGTTGAATTCCTATTATCTTGTTTTGAAATCCTATATCACTTACACTGTTTTGGTTTGATTGGCTTTGTTCTGTTTTATTTTGTTTGGCTTTAGTCTCTTTAAAATAAAAAAAACTATGTAAAAATGCTTTTGTGTATGTTGCCTAAGTGTATGTAAAGCAGATTTTTTGGTTAATATATTGCATATTGTTATCTTCAAAGTAGTTGCTTAGATTATAGGATATAGGAAACAAAAAATGCAGATTTTCATAAGCAAAATTTTTGCTACGATTTATTCAAACAACCTCCCCACCGTTGCCATTTTGCAAGTTACGATAAAAGTTTATGAGATACAAAGAAGATACTGAATTCGTAACTCCTACTTTCTTTCAAAATAACATGGCAAGGGCTTGTGGGTCCAACATTTTCTTGGGCACCATGGCCAGTTTTAGCTGGTGTTCCAAACAGCCATGAGCCTAATGGAGGAGACATACACAAATACAGCTCTTCAACTATCCACTTTGATGGCTAATCAGGTAAAAATTCCTTAAATTTTATCAGTTTCAAATATAATGACTACCCACTTTTGTTTGTAGACCTGGTTTGTCTGTTTTTTCCCAATTCTCTGTTAATTTAAATTCATTTTAGCTAATTGAAAAGAAAATGCCTGAATTGATTCATTTGGAAGAAAAAGCCCTTAACATGTACTGTAAACATCCCCTTTAAGGGAAAGCTACCAAAATGTAGCTCAATACCACTTGTCTGCATTCTTCAAGCATACAAAAGTTTGTCTTTTTATTGCTCCTGATATTGTCTACACACAATGAAGAAGTCAAATTTTGAATTTGGAAAAAAGTACACACAAGCTTTCCCTAAAATAGAAATGAGTTTTTTAAATAACTATCTTACCTCTACTTCACCTCATGTAGTAGAGTGTCTGAAATTTTATCAAATTACTTTATTTGCATGTTTTTAAGGATTAACTCTGCTGTTCAGTTGTCATACACAACAAACATTGTTCTTCCCAAAAGGTAACTTTTATGAAGAGCAATTAGAAACAAAAATACTTTATTATTTGTGAATCTCAACCTAGTCCAAAAACCTTTGGATATTTGCTACATATAAGATTTTTATCTCCTTCTACTCAAAACTACCAGATAGATGAATGTGAGACTCTCTAAAATATTTCTACCTTTTAAAAGCATTCTTTTTTTATATTACATGACACTATCTAGCATAAACATGTTAAGATGATCACCAAAAAGTCAATGACATTCTTTATGAAGCTACTTTGCCTTTATTAGCATTTTGATACTATAGAGAAAATATTTCTAATGAAAGAAAGAAAAATGGCAGCAAAAAATATATTTTACACATAAAATTTATATATTCTTAGATCTGTTCCCAGTGCATTTGTTTTCCTCCTATAATTTTTTTTTACTTTATTACACTTAATTTTTATAGGTAAAATGAGTTAGGTTCAAAGATATAAGACCTGGGCTACAAAATGACAAAAAACCAATAAATTTGAAAATAAGTCAATATGATTTTTAGTCTCTGATGAAATTTTTTGTGATATGTTGTGATTTGTTTTTCTCAAGGTTGTCAGTGGATTAAAACAAGGAGTTAATTTAAAATATTATATATTGAAAGTTGATACACAAAGAACTTTTCTCTCTCAGCTGTGCTTTTGCTCCCATAATATGTGCACTTTGCCAGTTTTTTCCTGCTGACTGCATACTAAGCAATGCAGCTTTATGCTTTGGAATCACCCTGTCATATGCTTAGCAATGAATTAATATCAAGATGGGTTTTCATCTTTGAAAAATGAACTGTGATTTTTTAATAAAATAACAAATCAGGTATTATTTATTATATTTGACAAGCAACTCAGCTAGGCAACATTCAGTAATGTCCTAGATACAGTAGATTTAGGTAACATTATTTAAATGTATTAGTCCCCAGTGATTGTTGATGTTTGGCATTGTTTGTGTTTGTTAGTTTAGCCTCTGCCTTTGCAAAATGGCAAAAAAAAAGAAAAAGAAAAATGAATCAGTTCTTTAAAGAACCATCAGCCAACTGAAATTTAGCAAGAGGCTAACAGTATTAGTTAACTAAATGCTACTTTTTATTACTACCTTAGGCATATTGAATATATTACAAAAATACAGTAGTTTAATATATTTTTTTTATTTTAAAGAGTATATAACAGATAAAACCAATCAAAACAAACCAGTGTAAGATATACAAGGCTTCAAAACATTATGAAATCAACAGTAGTTACCATAATGCCTTTTGATATCTTCAAAATAGCTGCAGATAACTTTGGACATAGTATAAATAAAACAGAACAGAATAGAATAGAAGAAATAAAAACAAAACAATGAATATGATAAAGGACTTCAAAACAAGCCAATAGTAACTCCAAATTTGCTACCATAATATATCTTGCTATCCTTGAAATAGCTTCTCCTGCCATGGGATTTAACATAATCAAACAAAACAAAAGAGAATAAAACCCAAAACAACAAAACAATGGAAATGGTATAAGGCCTCAAAAGAAGACCATAGGGAATCGACAATGGCTGCAACCCTCAGAAGAAGATCCCCCCTAGATGACACACTGCTTAGTGATATCTACTAGCCCTAGACCTGCAGTGTTAGTGAAACACCAAAGCACCAAAGTCATCCATCTTCATTTCACCTCGATAGCTATCATCACAGCCTGTGTTTCTCCAGATAAGCCTGCCGCTTACAGGGTGGTGGTGGGGATTGGTACTTCTTGTTTGCCAGCCCACACACTGAAAGGGGCTGGGGTCTGGCTGTTTCCTATCTGGCTGCAGCCAGAGCATAGTGCTGGTTTTCAGACTGGGTCTATTCGCTGTTGTGGCCATTGTTCTCACTAACCCTGGTCCACGAATGGTGCTGACTCACAGGGAGAGGCTTGGATCTAGTTGTTCCCAGTCTGCTGGAGGCCTGCACATGTTGCTGGTTCCCAGACTGGGCTTGTTTGCTGCTGCTGCCATTCAGTTTAATATATTTTAAATCAACTACCAAAATATGATATAATACTTAGAGGAAACTATCATATTTAAAATGCTTTTAAATAGTAAAAAGGGTAAGTATTAGTTTTAAAAAATTAAATTGGAATAAAACTTTCAAGAACTTGCTTTCTTCTTCCACAACAGACAATATCACATTTAAAAAACCTAAAGGCTAAAAATTTTATACCATTCTGTCATACTCCTGGAATAAGCAACACCAGTGTAAAAAATTCTGCACACCAAAATATGTGCTTGAAATATCACAAAAGACTATCTACTTGGTCTATGAATACTGTAGTAATACATTTAAAAAGAAAAATGTACAAGTGAGAAATATCCTGATATTTTCTAATAAGGACAGATAGTTACAAATATCAAAAACTAAAATAAGAACAATCTTAGAATTGCTTTACTTTTTATTTGTTTGTTTATTTTGGTTTTGGTGATGATTTGCTATGCTAAGTACTATACTGCTACACACACACCAGTCATTATTTATCTACATATTGCCACAACGTTTATGAGCTCTGATTTTTGAAGTTGAATTCTTAAGAAGAAAATTTAGTTTGTGAAGATGACAAAAGTTGGTATAAGAAAAACACACATTTGGCAGAAACCAGTATACCAAATGAATGAAACTGGCTTGCCAATTGCTATAGCAGATTACTTTTGCACTCCACTGTTTTAAGGGTTTACTTTTTGTGGTCAGGTCCTGGAGTATGCATTATCAGTTCCTGAATGTTTGTTCCCTACTGGTGTCACTGTGCTGCCTTTATAAAATATTCCTATAACCTTGAAAATTTTGTTTCTTCTCGATGAAGATGATAAGAAAAAAGCTTTCCTATTACCCTGACTATATATTGAAGGCCACAGAACACAAGATGCATTGCCTTGCCCACTAAACCAAAACAACTTTAAAAGCATTTCATAACCTACAGGAAAATCTAAAAGTAGCAGATTTGACATGAAAAGAATTCATAGTTACTTTACAAGGCCAAGGTTTTAATGCATGAAATGAAAATAAATAAATAAATACATAAATAAATAAAACTAAAGAGAGAAAGCAAAGTAGCCCACAGAGAAAATAGCCATATCATATATAGGTGGTACTTAGATTTGATTGCTGAAATGCTTTGAATTTGTGTTTTCGTTACTTTTCTCTTGTTGCTGAGACAAAATACTCGACACCCATAATTAAGGAAGGAAAGATTTTATTTAACTCACAGTTTGTGGAGGTTTCAGTTTGTAATTAGCTGGCTCCAAGGCAGTGTGGCATAGCACAGGGTCAGCAGTTCAAGGTGGCAAAAGACAGCAAAAGCAGCAAGTCAAAAGGGTTGGGGGAGAAGAAGCCCCTTTTCCTCCCTTATATTGTAAGCAGACTACCCACCCTAGGGCAGGTGTAGCACTCACACTATCTCCATGTCCTCCTCTTGCACAGGATGAGGATGTTTACAAAATAAGGACCCTGTACCCTTGCTGAGTTGCTTAAATGTCTAAACTTCTCAACTTGACACAGTGTATCAACAAATTACAATTTGCAAAGTGCTACATATTTTTTATGCTATGTAAATGATCACTGCAACTAGAAACCAAATTAGCTTTCCTGAAAGTTTCTTTCCTTATCATTCAAATTAAATCTGTAACAGAGGATGGGGAAACTGGTAGGCATATCTAAATGCTTTGTTCTCTTCATGTCAGTCAATAAGCCAGAAGCATTTTGTAAACTCATCAGGAATATCACACATTCATCACATGCCCTGTTCATCAGAAATCTCTCTACTGCAAACTTTTGCAGAAAACAAGAAGTACACTCTTTAACCACTAGGAAGGTTCTTGAAATCAGAATTATACTGAGTGCAACTGAGTACTCCCAAAATATGTACTAAAATGTCTTTCAGGAAAGTGAAAAATTATTTTTGCTGGCTGAACAAGGAACAAATGAATTCATGCCCTAAATTACATTTTAGATGACTTAAAGCATAGTAATGAAAGAAAAGCATGTCGAACAGTAAAAGCAATACTCTTTCATTTATTCCACCCAAGAGGCAATAAAATATTACCAAGACAGCATCCTATACCTGACTATACCAGTTATTTGTCAAAGCAAATTTCTCACTTTCAAGTTACACATTTTAAATGCTCAGAATTATACAAGTTCATATCCCAAGCAGAACTGGGAGGGGGGATTAAAGTTAAATTCCAATACAAAGTGAAACTGACTGTATTTTAAATTTAGAGGGAAATTTAGACTGAGTTGCATTAACGTTTCCAGAAATCTCTATGATAAAGTGAGTAGTTTGTGATATTCCCTATTTTCTTTTTTTTTCCCTAGTACTGCAGTCAAGAATTATCTAATTTAATTGGCGAGCAGATGCACAATCACAGAATGTCAAATAGCAATAAACTATCCTGCAACAAGATCATGAAGGGTCAAATAAAGGAAATAGGACAGGAGTAAGAACTTGAAAATATAAAAAAAGACTTGGGTTAATGTGGTGGACTGAAAACTGTTGATCAATTCAAACACCAACTGAACTGAATCAGTGTGGTGCTGAGTGTAGTTGGCCCACCTGAGGATTATTGCCACCATAAAAAGGAGACCTGTAGAGAAAGAGTTGCTGTTGTTCTTTGCAACTGTTGGTTCTTTTGGAAGAATGTGTCATGCTGGCTTCCCTGATATGAATTCAGCTGTTATCATCGGAGGAGCACGGGACCTTGTTGCTAAGAATGGCTGTGATTCACTTTGGGGGAGCTCTGGTCCATACTTGGTACTTTGAGCATCACTTCCTGGCTCTGAAAGGGAAGATGTGTGCAGTTCAGTCTCCAGGAGAAGCTTGTCATGCTGACTTCCTGATGTGAATTCGACTGTTCTCTTCATCAGAGAAGCTCAGGACCTCATTGTTGTTTAGGATGGCCGTGGTACTTTTGCGGGGATCCCTGGTTCTTATTTTGAGCATTGCTTCTTGGTTCCAGGGCAGAACACTCAACCTACTGTAATAGATCCTTCACCCCACTGGCACAGACTTTCTAGCTTCCACCACTGATCTTGGGGTCTTCCCAGTGCAGATTTCTAAAACAGACCTGCATGAGTCATTGTGGTGGGCTCTAGGCCCCCAGTTGGACTTGTGGGAGGCATTATCATGTGCTCTAGGTTTTTAGCTGAACTCATGCAGGATATTGCCATGGGATTCAGGCTCTTGGTTGAATTTTCTAGGTCTTTAGTGTGTAGACAGATTTCCTGCACTTTCTTTGTATTTGACTCCTTAGGTGGCCATTATAAATAATACTATAAATTATGTGTCATGTATTGTCCTGTTCTCCTTGCAATCCTTGACCACAAGAGTTAGCTAGAATAAGAATGAATGTATTTTATGTAAGTAAAGCAGTCTTTAAAAGGCCAGACATTATATCATTCCTCAAGCTTCTGAGTCTATCATTAGTTTTATTCACAAAATCAAGTACTCTACTCTTGCAACCCAAGACTATGTTCCAACCACAGGAGAAACCCACTCCATTTCTTTTTCTTTTTTTTTTTTTTTTTTTTTTTTTTTTTTTTTTTTTTTTTTTTTTTTTTTTTTTTTTTTTTTTTTTTTTTTTTTTTT
>RJWM01012290.1:0-57160 GCA_004363535.1 Dasyprocta punctata | reverse complement strand
GTGACATTCCCTCCCAGATGTCTGGCGCCTGCCAATGGCAGGATAGAGAGAGAGGGAAAGAGAAGCAAAAACTCAACATAATTACAACAAAGAAAGATTTTGTTTTTAAAAAAAGCCATAAATTCTACTTGGCAAATGAGGTCCCCCAGGAAATCCTGCACTTGCTTGTACACAAGTCTAGTTCTTCTTCCAAGCAACCTCAATCCTGAGACTAATTCTAATGCTCTTCCTCTCATCATGCTAATAACAATAACTAGAATTATGCATTCAAGATACTATTGCCACGCAAAACATATTCTACCTGTGCAAACCATTGGTTTGCATAAACAATAGCATTCATAACTGCAAGATGGGGAAAAGGGCTTCTATGAGACAATTAGGGTACACTGTGATAGCAGCAGAATAATATGTTTAACAGTTTAAGGATGACTCTCTCCCCCCGCCCCAGATTTTTCTTACCTACCTGTGTTTTGTATTCTAAGTCACAAACTCATCAAGAGAAAAAAAACTGTTCTAATCAATAGAATGAAGGGCTCTGGGGAGGGAAGGAAATCAGACTAACTGAACATGCCATTTTGGATTGATGGATAGTGACTTTCCCCAAGGTTGTGTTGAGAAGGATTCTGGTGGGGGAACAGTCAGCTGTGCCTTTGATCATTCAGCCATGGCTCCATCAGATGGAAATTTCTACCCATTCTCTATGCTAGTGATGGCAAACCTTTTAGAGCTTTCCACAACACCAATAGCCTGCTGCGGCACACAAGGCATAGGTTCGCCACCACTGCTCTATGCCCATCCAACTCAAACATATCCCATGAGATTCTATTAAATGTCACCTAGTAGCAGTTACTCACTTTGGCTTTCCTTGGCACCCTTCCCTTCTGCTCAGGGAAGATAAACACTCCCTGGTCAGTTCAAAAATGTGAAGTGATCACATTCGGTGACCACACATTGTCCCTCACTTGGGCACTTTTTACACTGGCTGGAGGAATTTGCCTCTCTGGGCATCTCCTCCGCCGGCAGAAGCCAGGTCCTATTCATCTCTGAGTCACCGGTACATCCCCCAGGACTTGGCTCATGATAAGAACCCAGTGAATATTTGCCAAGTTCATGCTCCATTTGAACAATCCCATCCCTTTTTCGTCGCATCCAAGAATTGTTAAAACTAATCAGAAATAAGGATAAATTTCCAGAAGGGAAATTCCAATGAACTTATTTTAGACTGGGTACTTCTTGGAGGGAAGAACAAGGTTACCTGTAGACAACCACAGGGGAAAGAGCACATCTTCCAGTAACACCAAAATCTACACAGAGCTCCAAACACAATTTTCTACCTCTAGGGTCTTTTCCATACTGGGAAATGAAATCCAGTCTTTTGGGGTGAGAATCTGGCTTTAGGGAGATACTGTTCCAACTTCAGTTGTTCTCTGCCCATCTCCTGAAGTCCTGCCATCTCTAAATATCACCTTATTTACTAACTTGCTATAAATTGACTTTTTAATAAACTTACCTCCAGCAATTAATAGCATCCAATGAATACTAGATCTGATGTGCCTACCACACTTTATTTTCAATAACACTAAAATATCAACATAATTTCAAATATTTAAAATTGTCCTATGCACCACTTAAAGTCATCTCACCCAAAGTAAATGATGGCCCTAAAGGACAGTTCCAGGACAGAGTTATAAGGCAACGTCCCGTCCCTTTGACAAGATTCTAGTCACGGAGATCAAAATCCAAGTCGCTCTTGGGAAAAGGTCAACACCATCCAGGAAGCAGAAGGACAGGGAATTTGGAGTCAGATAGAGCTGTGTTTAAACTTGGATTTCCACTTATTAGCTGTGGCCTTAAGCAATCTGCCCACTCTCACTGAGCCTTCATTTCCTTATCTCTAAAATGGACATAATAACAGTACCCACTTCATACGGGATACTAGTGGGAGGACAAGTAATAAGAAGCTTTTTAAGTCATTAGTGAGCCCCTGGAACATAATTGATATTCAATAAATAACTGATTTATTTACTTATTTGTCTTTTTTTGGCGGGGGGAGTTTACCAGGAATCAAACTCAGGACATCGATCACACTTGCCAGGCAGGCACTGTGCTGCTGAGCTATATCTCCCGCCTGATATTCAATAAATCATGAACACACTTATTCCTTTTTGGCAGTACTGGGGATTGAACCCAGGGCTTTTACACTGAGCTACATCCCCAGCCCTTTTTTATTTTTATTTTTTTATTTTATTTTATTTTTTTATTTATTTATTTATTTTTTTTTTTTTTTGCGGCACCGGGGATTGAACTCACAGCCTCGCGCCTGCCAAGGCAGGCGCTTAAGTCACTGAGCCAAACTCCCAGCCCTGGTTTTTTGAGGCAGGGTCGCACTATGTAGCTCAGGCCGGCCTTGCGCCGCGTTGTAGCCCAAGCCTTTATTTTTTATTTTGAGACAGGGTCTTGCTAAGTCACTAAATTGCCCAGATCAGGTTCAAACTTAATAATTCTCCTGCTCAGCCTCTCAGAGTTCTGGAATCAAAGGCATGCATCACCATGCCCTGTTAAGAATGTGTTTATTATCATTTTCAAATGTGTACAATATACATGGTACATTCTCATTAAGAACCCAGTGGGAAGCAAGAGAGGCAAGGTCCTCACAGAGACAAAAGTGTTGCGGAAAGGACACTCTAGGGAACAAAATAGGTTAGAAACAACCACAAGCACTGTCAGAGGTGAGATGAGGTAGACCACAAGGGTGCTGGGAACTCATATAGATGCCCCAAACCATAGCCAAGGCCAGGCCCAGGGAAGAGTTATAGGAGGATGCTAAGGCCATGGTTAGACCAACGTATATTATCATTTTTACTTTGCAGCCAGATGATGATACTGACAATGACAAGGACTGGGAAGGCAATAATAGCAGCCAGATGCAAGCACACCCAAGACTGCCAACAGGCCACCATGTCTGGGGAGGGGGGTCGTCTTGTGCAACCCCTCAGGAGAACTCCCAATCTCATCATTCATCTAAGATACAGAGGAAGTAGTGAAGAGAGGAGGATATTGCTATCATACCTCTTGTTTACTTTGGTAGCTCTGGAAAATTACTTGATGCTCAAAGTTACAGGGCAAAAAAAGAAAAGATGGGAACATGTCTAAAGTATGGAAGAGCCAGCTGGAAGGGAATTCCACTAGCCAATTCAGAGATAATTTGAACAAGATTATAGGTTATTGAACAAAACAAGAACCATGAAAAAAAAAAGGAATCATGAATCTGCATTGATATAGATAAGGAGGAAAAAAGCTTGGTCCTTCAGTAGAAAACTGAGTAATAAATGTAGAATAAATGGTGAAATTTAAAAATCATTAGGAAACCATTATAAAAAAATAATCTATAAAGGCAAGAATCATTAAAGGATGTTAAAATGCTTGGTGAAATTTCAAGAAGCAACAATATTTATAGAGTTTCAAAATATCTCTCCAGGCACTTGTACATTTGAATGTGCAAAACAGTAACTTTACAGTAGAGAAATCTGGCAGACACTATCTTCATTAAATGATCTTAATTGGTATTATGAGCAATGTGTCCAGTTGACAATATGTATTTCTCTTATGGCGCACTGAAAATACCACTTCATTAATGGGGCACCCTTCTTAAAACTGTACAGCTTGAATCCAGTCATAAGGAAAACTCAGAGCAACCAAAAATAGAGATGGGCTACAAAACAAAGTCTCAGAACTATTCTAGGTTAAAGGAAACTAAGGAGTTGTGATCATTGAATGCTTTGAATGATCCAGAATTTTCTTTTGCTATGTAGGGAATTATTGAGACAGTTAAAATTTGAGTAAGGTGGAAAATAAATAAAAGCATTTTATCTGTTAATCTTCTAATGTTGAGAATCATACTATGGTTACTGAAGAGAAACACCTTGATTTTAGGAAATACACACCAAAGAAGGCAAGAGCAAGTGGGCATCCTGTCTACAAATTACTCTCAAATGGTTTAGAAAAAATGGAAGGATGAATGGACAGATAAACAGATAGATAGATGAACAGACAGACAAAAGGGTCAAGGCATGTAATGAAATATTAATATCTGAGAATCTGGATGAAGGCAATTAGAAAGGAATTCCTCTAGCATTCTTGCAACTTGTCTGTAAATTTAAAATAATGTTGACACTTTTAAATACTTTTTAAAAAGTTGAGGCTCTAAACTTTTCCATCCTGAGCATTTATCTGAAGACCTTGTGAATCTTTAAAATTGAGCAAGAATATAAAAAAGAAGACTGGTGACTCTTAGATCCCCTCTTCTCTTAAATTAATGCTACCTTCTCTACTAGAATAGTTATGTCATGAAAAACTCCATCCATATTTGAGTCATTGGGCCCAAAGCTGCGATCAGGATGTGAACAATAAACGTCTATTTCACCTCTCTAAGATGTGGTTTAACTAGAGGGCACTATCCTGGAACCATACAGTTTATTCAATCACCTGAATGAACTATTGAAAGGGACCACTCATGTGATGACCACAAAACTATGCCACAACATACCAAGACTTCCACCTTCCTCAGGTTAAGGGGGCATACGATGCAACCAGCCAATCACCAATCAGCTA
This sequence comes from Dasyprocta punctata, assembly GCA_004363535.1. Lineage (NCBI taxonomy): Eukaryota > Metazoa > Chordata > Mammalia > Rodentia > Dasyproctidae > Dasyprocta > Dasyprocta punctata. Next base: position 52,549 of record RJWM01012290.1, on the reverse strand, counting down.
ATCACCACATCAGTCACATCAGCCAACCACAACACATCTAGACAAAAATAAACACACCACTGAGCCTAACAACAAAATCTTAGGCTCTCATCTCAGCTCTCCATTACTAAACCCCGGTAAGAAATCAAGTGAACCTTATCTCCATCAATCAATATTTGTATCACCCCATTTCTGAAATTGGCAATGTCATGATCAATCTTGGGCTCCCTATTCCCCTGCCCCACAGCATTGTTTAATACTTTCCCAGAGAAAAGGGAAGACCAAAAGTGTGAATAAGCAAATAACTAATGGGCAAAATGGAGAAAGTGACAACTTGGTTTTCCAGAACATGAACTACACTTCTAGTGCTATATGGTTGGCCGTCAGTATAAATTCAGGTTCCATATCCAAAAATTCAACCAAACACAGGTCTAAAATTTTTTTTTAAAACTGTGTCTGTATTGGAAATGTGCAGATGTTTTTCTCTGTCATCTCCTCATCAATGCATTATAACAATTATTTATATGGTGTTTACATTGTATTAGGTAATATAAATCACTTAGAAATGATTTCAAGTATATACTAGGAGGATGTGTATAGGTTATATGCAAACACTACATCAAGTTATATAAAGGACTTGATCATCCATGGATTTTGGAAATTCTCCAAGACCTAAAACTCTTTAAGCACTAGCACAATGCCAAAGTACCCAAACTGTTTAATACACAAAGTTATTTAAAATACTGCATTAAATTACCCACAGGCTATATAAGCTACATATGAAACAAACAAGTTAGATATAAAACATAAATGAATTTTGTGTTTATATTTAGGTCCTATCCCCAAGATATCTCATTATGCATAAACAAAGTCAAAACAAAAAATTCAAAACACCTCAGGTCACAAGTATTTCAGATAAGGAATAATCAGTCTGTATAACTACCTTTCCTGTTTACTATGTGAATCAATTACCCTAAAATTTGTGGAGTAGTAGGCTCACTATGTATATTCAGTAATTGTCAGTTCACTACCACTTTGAACATACAGTAATATTTGTGCTAGGCATTCATGCATTCTGAGCACAGGACCCAGCACAAGTATAACTGGGTCACTGACTCTTCCCTGACAGACATAAGGCTTCATCGGTCACATACTATAACCCACTCCACAGAAGGAAAGGAAAGAGATAGTCAAGTTCAAGTCCAAATGAGCTTTTCCATGGTTTCAACCTAGAACTTTGCTTATCTGGGGTCCAAGACTGAGCAGAGGTTTTCTAACTCAGCAAACAGAAGGGAAGGCACAGAGGCAGCAATCCCCAGTTACAAGGTGGGGACAGGGTGCTGCTCAGCATCAGAGCAATTGTCTACCAAGCACCGCGTCCTGGGTTCCATCCCCAGCACTTGGAAAAACAATGCCCAGGAACATGGCCATACGAAGCCATGCTGCCTGCAGCACTCGGACAGGGGCTGGGAGAGGCAGCAACAAATCTGTCAGTTTCTTTCTCTACTTCCAAATGTAATTTTCATATCTGACCCACCTAGCATCATTCATTTCACACTTGAACGATATGTGTTGTTTTCGTGAACCAGAATTCAGGGCCTGGAATCTAGGATGAGGGCACTAGGTCAATGCTGAACAGGAAAATGGAACCTAGAAAGAACTATCTCATGCAAAGCAGTAACAAAGCTTTATTTAAAAATCTCCTAAGCATATATTTTACTAGAAACAATTATATAATTATATAAATATATAACAAGTATATATATATATATATATATATATATATAACTGCAAATTATAGAAAACTTTCTTAAAGACATCACCTATTCAAAATTAAAAATTCAGTGATAGAGCACTTGGTTAGTATCTGTGAGGCCCTGGGTTCGAACCCCAGCACAAAGAGACAGAGACAGAAACAGAGAGAGACAGAGAGAGATTCAGTATGAATTAGCAACAAGTCCATATGACAAGATTTTTAAAATGAAACCATAGGTAAGGAGTGAAGACAACACTCTCCTCTTCTGCGTGAGAATTTCTGATGCTCTGAGCACCTGATAGAAAGGAAACATCGCTCTTTCAGAGGGTCACACTGCTCACAGTGGCATCACATTTGGTTGGTAGGCTGCGTTTGAATTGGGAATTCTCGGTCTGAACCTGAAACACCCTACTGAGGAATCCGTGGCTTTGAGAGTACTTGAGTGACATGACTGTTACAACTGGGCACATCTCGTACAGGGACCCAGGAAGCCAAACTGATGTGTTGTTATTACAAGAGCTGATTCCTCTAAGCCAGAATGACAGTTCCCATACCTGCTGTATGTAGGTCTCATCACTTAATCTTGCTGCCACTTGGAAGTGAGGGGCACAGAAAAATGGCCCCTGGGAAGCCACAGATGAGACACAGGTGTCACCCATGTCCTCCTGGGACATTCTGATGACCTGTGTGTCTGAATGCCCATTGGAACCCGACAGGAAACACTGGTCAAGGACAGCGCAAGAAGGCTTCTGTCTTAATGAATACGTGTTACCCATAAACTCCTCTTGCCCTTATAAATACACTAGAGTTCCCTGTAATCATTAGCACAATGATCTGTAGGTGTGTGCCAGTGAATTTAAGTGCTTGCAGATAATTAGTTTTCTAAAATAGACGAAAGGATCCCTCCTGAAATCTTACTTACATAATGAATCTTTTCAGCCAACCCCATTCTCATCTGAATTACAAACGATATAGCCTTGGCTATGCAAGAAGTCTGAATTAGCTGGTACAAAGAGAGGTTCGAGTGTAGTTACAACAAACACACACTCTTGGCTCTTCTACAACCTGGTTCTCTCTGTTCCCAGGCCAGCAGAAGGTTTTGACACACTGCCCCAGAAGGATGGAGGCAAAAATGGTTCACTGAAAAACAGTACAGAGGTTTGAAAGCAGACACACAGCAGTGATGTTCTAGATGTTCACTGAAGACAGGAGAATTTGTGAAAGGAGTATATTCTGAGGTGATCATATACAGAATATTCACATTAGTGCAGGACTACCAAAGGCAAGTCACATTAGTAAAGGGATAGTGTGACTCCAATTATGAAGAACAAGAATTAGATATGTTACACATGCACACACAAACACAAACAGATGTATGAAAAGATTAATAGTAAAGTATTAGTAGCAGTTATAGTAGCTCTCTCCAGCAAGGGAAAGGCAGAATTTTACCTTTTATTGCTTACATTTTATATCGCTTATATTTTCAAAATGAAGAGGAATCTGGGAATTGCTTCTGTAATTAAAAGTGTAGTTTAAAATTACCTTTAAAGAGGATTTTCCAAAAAAATCACAATAAAATTCCGTTTTAATACAGAGCTTTTCTTCTCTGCAATTAAAATGATTCCACTTATTACATTTTACCTCATTCATATCCCATGACAAGAAAGGGCAAGTTACTGTACCATAGGCAGACAAATGAAGGAACTTAAAGACATGAAAAACATTGCACATGGAAGTACTATTAAGGTTCCCCCCTCAACAATGTGGTAGTGGGCGTGGGTCCTTAAAATGAAGGTTAATTTGACCAGAATCTTTAAGACCTCTCCCTCTTAATCTTCTAAACAGATAACAGGAAGGAATCTGTGTTATTTTTTTCAGATAATGGGACCACAAATCCAGGGGAAAATCAAAGATCAGAAATTAGAAAGATTCTTGGCAACTTGCCATAGCAGTATCTAATTGTACCCAGGGGACAATTCCTATAGCTCTATGCCAGTATTTCTTGACTTTTTTTTCCCCATTATGGCCCCTTCAGGACCCTTTTAAGACTTTTTCCTTAGTCTCCACCCCAAACTCCAAATGCATGTTTAACACCAGATTTTGTTGAAAATGATAGGATATCATTTTTATGGGTAAATAATATTCTTTCATGTATAATGCCTCGTTTTCTTCATCTACTCATCCAGAGATAGGCATCTAGGTGGATTCCATTTCTTGACTATGGTGAATAAGTCCAATTATCAGGTGTTAATCAAAAAATTTATTGAATATTTAAAGAAACGGAAGTCTTAACAATCCTGATTTGATCATGATACACTGTACACAAGTATTGAATGATCACCCTGCACCCCATAAATATATACAATTAAAACAATAATAATATCTAAATAAGTAAAAATACAATTTTGAAAATTTAGTACCACAGATACATTATTATACATATTATGTATAACAATGCCTATGTACTGAGGCTCTTAAGGAGACCACAAACTTTTACAAAACCCCAGATTTTTCTGCCTCCTTTGAGAGAAAATATTTCCTCTTCAACAGTAATTTCAGCTCCGTTGAGAATGAGTGATCTATATATGTTCTGTTCATGCGCTCATAGAAGTTTCCATTTTCCTTTCCTTAATAATATTTCCTAAACTGGTGAAACAGTTGGGCTACTGCTGATAGTTTCTCCATTCCTTGCCATACTTATTCTGAAATTCAGGGGCCTTGACTAAAACCCAAACGGACCCTCTGATCAGCGCCACAGAGGACATGCCCAGGAGCGCCACAGCTAACAGATCTAAAGCCAGCCTTCCTCCAACCCGACACCTCCCAAGGTACAGTGTGCTCGAAAATCACAGGGACATACACACATTTGAAAGATTGTGGTCCCTTTTAGAAAGTCCTGTGACTTCTGAAACTCCGTATCACCCCATGAGGAGGAAATAAAGGGAGGTTGCAGGTTACTGGATTAGTAACAAGAGTGCCCAACAGGACCATGGGGCTGAAGGAGGGAACCAGGCAGGAAAGAAAGACAACTCACACAGCACATAGCTCTGGAGGTGTCTGGGGATGTGTTTCATGGGACAAAGGGTTGACTTCCCAAGTCTTCTCACCTGTACTATGATAGGGTTCACTCTAGAATCAAAACTGTCCAGGATGGGACGAACCACAGAGCAGGGGGGAAATAATCACACACATGCATGTGCGTGCACACACACACACACACACACAGGGGCGTGCATGCTTGCACACACACAACTTTCAAGAAACAATGACATATACCAATATGTTCCACTCCAAAGTGGTCATCTCGTTTTCTTAAATGCTGGTCGCAGCCCATTAAAATGATATCACCAGGCACTAACGGATCATGACCTTAGATTTCAAAATATAAATATATCCCAAACTCTTTAATGCACAGATGAGAAAGCTCAGACTTAGCAAGGTCAAATCCAAGGTCCTAAGGCTACTTTGTGCAGAACCAGGACCATCTCAGACCAAGGTAAATGCTGACTGTTGGCATCAGTCTAATAATTAGAACTCAACTCAATGAATTCCTCACCTATAGATTCTTTCTGAATCTCCCAGGCCAGAATTCACTTCTACCCCTACCCTACTGCCCACACTTCTAGGGTACCATTATCACTGTTTTAATTTTTAAAATTTTTTTAATATAACCCTCATGTATCCTAGGTAAGCATTCTGCCTTGATCTGCAGCCCAGACTGTCTTGGATTTTTTTTTTTTTGACACCCAAGGCCAGGTGCCCTAATAGCCCTCTGAACCTAGAGGTATAGTTCCAAGCCAAGTGGTCCATGGCATTGTCCACATCACCAAACTGACCACTCTGCTCCTCTCCTCTGCTACTCCCTTGCCATGAATCCCAGCATCTTCAAGGTGGGACAGGAAGCTGCCTTCCAGGAGGAGGTGCTGAGCTTACTAGCCCACACAGAACCCCAATGGGAAAGGCACAATGCCTCACGTATCCTGACACACAATTCCCAAAAACAATGAAAGTGGCTTAGCCAATGTGAGTGATCACTGCTATCCAAAGTCATGTCCTCAGGGGTCGGGAAAGACCAGCATTTAAAAGCTGAAGAGCAGTCTGTCTCACTGGGACCCTACTTCTAGATTAAAAGATCATGTGTCCAGAGAGCCCGCTTGCCAACCAGGTTCCATCTCTCTTAGTAGCATACCCAGTGTGAGGGGAGCATACAGAGTGTGAGGCACCCTCCAAACATCTCCCCCCACTTCCACCTTAGCAGTTCGCACCCAGGCCCTCCAGGAACTCTCTCCACTGTCCTTGCTTTGAGGGTCCATGAGTTTCCAATCTCCATGGCTCTCACAAAACCATGAAAATCAAACTCATCCCATCAGAGATGCCTCTGTCCCCTGCTTAAACAGCCAATGTCCCAAATATGTTGTATGTCTCCAAGTCAGGTCACCCACAGCAGCTTGGATGACGTTCATAAAATCACATCTTCCATGTCCTAGTGCCTTAGAAGGGAGATTCACTCTCTGTACCAGGGATCCTGATGAACTACAGGCTGTGTGCCAAATCCAGACAGGCACATGTTTTTACAAATAAAGTTTTATTGGAACACAGCCACATGCATTTTTTTTTTTTTTTTGGCTATTGTCTGTGGCTTCTTTTGCTCTACAGAGCAACGCTGAGAAAATGTAATAGAGATTGCAACCTGCAAAGCCAACAATATTTACTATCTGGCCTTTTACAGACAGGTTGCCCATGCTCAGCTTATAGAATCCTGCTCTTTCATTAAAAATTGAAGTAAAACATGCATAACATAAAACTTACCATTGTAACTACTTTTAAGTGCAATTTCAGGGGCATTAAGTACAATTGCATTATTTTCCAACCATCTGCATGATCCATGGTCACAGTTTGCTTACTGTCCCAGTTAAAATCTGTACCCATTAAATAATAACTCCCCTGAACACTGGCAACCACCCCATGCTCTCTCTCAATATAGATTTGACTACTCTGGGCACCTCATGTGTGGAATTATACACTATTTATCCTTTTGTGTCTCGATCGTCTCACTTAGCACACTGTTTTCAAGGTTCAATCTGTGGGTAGCAGGTGTCAGCACGCCCTTCCTTTCCAAAGCTGAATAATATTGCATTATATGGACAGACCATATTTTGTTTATCTCTTCACAAGCTGACGAACATTCAGGTGATTTTCATCGTTTGGCAGTTGTGAATAATGCTGTCACTTGCTTGATTTTCGTTTTATTTGATTTTCTGAGACAGGGTCTCACTAAGTTCCTCAGGCTGGCCTCAAACTTTCAATCCTCCTGCTTCAGCCTTCTGAATAGGTGGAATTACAGATGTGTACCACCACACCTGACTTGTCTAATGGTCATGGGGACTTTCTGTGCATCAACTCCCACTGCAGATAGCTTGCTTCCACCCTCAATTAAGATGAACCTTGGAAACAAAGTCCATGCTAAATTTCAAAGCCCTCACTATAGAAAAACAACATCTCAGTAATAATATTTTACACCCATTCTATGTTGAAATAATGATATTTTGATAGACTGGGTCAAATGAAAATTGGTATCACTTGTTTCTTTTTATGCATTTTGAAGTGGCTACCAGAAAATTGAAGGCGAACCTATAGATTGCAACCTATTTCTAAGGACAGCTCTAGAAGTAGGAAGCAATCTATAGATTAGCCCTGGGATCCTATTTCTAGGGACAGCACTAGGCTACACTCTGCAGGGGTCAGCAAAGGTCTTAGGAAAGGGCCAAGTGGTGAATATTTGGGGTTTTGTGGGTCTTACTCAACTCTTCCATTGTCACATGAAAGCAGTTGCAGACAATTCATAAAGGCATGAACTTGCGTGTGTCCTGAAACATCTCCTTTACAAACACAGGTACCAGGTCACATTTAGCCCCCACAGCCTTTGTTTGCCAACGCATTTCTAGAATATTAATAGCATTTTAAAAGGGCCCCAATTCTGGGAAATTCCATGCTACTCAGAGAAAAGCCATGTTTCACCCAACTAAAGTTGGGAAAAGAGTTTACTCTGGACTCCCTGACCCCGGGGGTCCTTAGGCCACAAGGCTGCGCTGACAGCCCAGGACTCTCCTGCCCCTGGCACCCACCAACTGCACTCACTTGGGCGTGTGGGCCTCGTCCACGCGGTGACCCAGCTGGAACTCGTGGGATTTGCTCCGGTGCAGGGCCGTGAACCCTGGGATCAAGTGGATCAGCTTCCGAGAGGAGGGCGGCGGGGTCCCTGGGGGCTTCAGCTTGTTCTTCCTCCTCGTGGGCGGTGTGCCAGGTGGGGTCACCGTGGTGACAATATTTGGGGTGCGCGGTGGGGTGCGGACTGTGTGCCGCTGCCGGGGTGATGGGGGCAGGGACCGGTGGCCCGACTCCAGGGGCGGGGGCGGGCACAAGCCCGGGTAGGTCTCCACAGTGAGTCTGTCCATGTGGGTGTACACGGGGGCCCCGGGCGTGGGGCTGGTGTGACAGTAGTGCTGCACGCACTTGGACTGGACTCGGGGGCTCTGGGAGAGGTGGGTGCGGATCCACGGCGTGGGCTCGGGGGCACACACGGGATTGTTCTCCTTCCCCGTCTCCGTGGTGGGCCACTGGATGGTCCAGTCTTGTTTAGAAAGGTTGCCTCCTGAGTTGGAACAAAGGAGCGGAGAGACAATGGATAAGCCAGGGGGAAGCAAGACGCTTTACATTATATGCACAGCACCTTAGTCCCACGCTCCTGATGCAATATGCACATCACATCATATGCACCTGACATCACACGTGTGTTATACAACATGCTCCTCACACTGTATGTACCTGCCACTACATGCATGTTACACAATATGCACACCGCATCATACACACCTTATATCATAGCACCTTACATCATATGCATGTTACACAACATGCGCCTCACATCACACGAACATTACATCGTATGTACCTTATGTCATATGCTCATTACATCATATACACATTACAAATAAGCATGTTACATTGTATACTCATTATAGCATATGCACATGACATCATGTGCATGTCACCTTATACACATGTCCCATCACGTGCCCCTTCATCACAGGTCAGTCACACCTTATGCATATCACACCACTTGCATATTCTACTGTATGTACATTATGTCACATGTGTATCATGTCATCTGCACCTTCTATCATCAGCACGTTGACAAAAGCCAACTGCACCCTCTGGGTCTCTCCAAAAATGGAATGAAATTCCTTCATTCCCCTGGTTACTCTCTCCCTCATTCAACATTCTTGTCTTTCATTGCTTTCCACAACACAAACGCTCAGAAAAGCAAAGAAGTTAATTCTTCCCTTTTAAGCTTCCAAATGTCCCCATTCCCACATTTTTGAGTGACTTAAAGTATTCTCAAGAATAATTTTTCCCTTCTGCCATGATTTTACTATCTGCCTGTCATGTGAGTTACACAAATTCTCCAGAAGTCCAGTTCATGCTTGGCCATTTCCCGACCACTGATTTGGCTTCTGCCCTTGTGTTCTGTGTGGATGCTGCCGAGTGCTCATCGTGTATTCATCTGAAAAACACTTTCAGAATGCCGGCTATGTGCCCCGTACTGTGCTTGGCGAAGGGGTAACAGCAGCACGCAGACAAGGCCCTGGCCCTGAGGCTGACTTTCTGCCAAAGCAGAGCAATGATAGGCAAACAAACACGCTTGCTGAAGCATTTCACGTGGTTACAGCACTGGGAGGGAAAGAAACAGGATGATGTGATAAACAGTACTGCTACGGTGAACGTTTACACAGGCTGTGGTCCACACAAATCACAGACCACTGCTCAGCCATAAACAGGAACCTGGATGGACCGCCAAAGAATTATGCTAAGTGAAAAGGGCTGATCCCAAAGGTTACACACTGTGATTCCACTTGCATAGCATGTTTGAAGTGACTGCAGTTTAGAAAAACAGAATACACTGCTGGTTGCCAATATATACTTTTAAATTTCTGTCTAAATAAATCCCTTTATGAAAAAAGAAAAAACCAAGCAAGCAAGCAATACAAACAATACATGTAGTTCTAGCATTCGACCATGGTGGAGAATACATGAACCTACTCAGTTGATGACATTACATAGAACAAAATACACACACCACCCAATTCCAAGTAAAACTGGGGAAATCCGAAAAAGATCAGTGCACTGTGTCAGTACCAATAGCCTGGCCATGATGCTAGTTTTGCAAAATGTGACCATTAAGGGAAACTCAGCAATGTGCATTACGAATCTTTCTGTGCTATTTCTTACAAGTGCGTGTGGATCTGCAAGTACCTCAAAAAACTTTAATTAAGAAATTAAAAATGAAATCCAAGAGCAGGGGTGGGGCAGTTACTTTAGCAGAGCGTTCAGTGAAAGCCTCCTAAGGGAAGTGATGTGTAAGCTGTTACCCAAAGGACAAGAAGGGGGTCGTCATGCCAACAGCCAGGAACAGGCACGCCAGGCAGGGGGCACAGCGAGGGCAGAGGCCCGGAGGAGGAAGGTTTGATTTCCTGCTACTGCCGCTGCTGTTGCAGCCGTTGCTATTGTTGTTGTTGTTGTTGCTATATTTTAAGTCTTCCAGAAGTTTATTAGAAAGAATGGAGAATTTCTTTCAAGATCCCACTGTAATGAATATAAATTTAGGTTTTCAGCCTTGACAAAATTTAAATTAAAAGATAATTAAATTCAATAATGCATTAACATTTTCTACTCATTTGCTATATTGATAGCACACCTGCAAAGTCAATTTTCTAAAGACAAAGACTCTCAGGCCGCATCTGTGCTAAGAGATGTCAACATAGAAGGGTCAAATAATACCAGATGTTCAGCCTTCAAAGCCACCTAAGGTGGATGGTCACTTGCTCTCCTGGGTGTCTTTATGAAGGTGGTGTTCCCGAGGTGGGGTGACAGGGGGAAGGGTGTCCTCATACAAGGCAGAAGGGGTAACTAAGAGACAGGGCATCATGAGGCCAAGGGCTGGGGTGTAGTTTGGATTCTACACAAGTTCAATGGGGAGCCACAGAGAGTCTGGATGAAGGGAAGACCCTTGACCTAATGTTCATTTCTCAAAAATCACACAAGTTGCTGCATGGAAAGTTGTGTCCAGTGAAAAGATAGCATAGGGACCATACAAATGACACCAGCTCTGAAACTGGGCAGGGGTAGAAAAGATGAAAAGAAGATGACACAGAAAGACAAACGCCTCAAGTTCTCATTTATACGCGAAAGCTACAAAGGTGATCACAGGGAAGCAGAGAGTAGACGATGGATACCAGAGGTGGGAAGGAAGTGCAAGGATGCTGAGCGGATGGCTGATAGGGACGGGTGGGGAGGAGAGATCACTTCTGATGTCCTATAGCACACGAGGGTCATGGCGGTCAATAACGGTTAACTGAAATAATTCAAAATAGCTAGTAGAGAAGATTTTGAATGATCCTAGTGCAAAGAAATGGCAAATGTTTCAGGTGATGGAATGCCAGTTACACTGATCTAATAGGACACATTATGTGCATCTACTGAAATGACAGGCTGTAACTCATACATATGCACAGTTACTGTGTGTTAATTAAACATTTTTCATACATACATACATACATACATATATACAAAAAAAGGGAAGCCAGCCAGTGTCAAGGGAGAAAGAGTTAGAGGGACCCTGCAGATGCTTCCATGGTAGGCAAAGGAAGGAGGTTTGGGGCAGAAAGAAATTTCAACTCATAGCCAACCAGCAATAACAATAATAATTACTATAACGACCATAACAAGAGCTAATTTGTGGCCCATTTGCCAGTTTACAAAATGCTTTCAAGAACACTGACTCACCACCCTATTTGAAATTAAAACAACTCAGTTTGTTATTATATATTCATTACAGAAGAAATTAGCAAGTTCAGATGAGGCAAAAGGCAACGTTAATCTGTGGCCCTGTCATCATCTCTGTTAATGTTCAGCTGCTCAGCTTTCCAGCTGGCTTTCTGCACATCTTTCTTCAGGGGAGAAAAATGTCATAAGATCACGTGATGGTTCATCACTTGTTCTATGGGAACTGTTTTACATCTTACTTCATTTTTGTAACTCTGGGCCCCAAGGGCCATTTTTATCTCCATTTTGTGGATAGGGACACTGATGCGCAGAGATGAAGTTTTTACAAGGTCACATCAGAGGTGGTAACTGGCAGCCCGGATATGAACCCAGGCCCTCAGCCACCTCCCCAGCCAGGGCATACAGATGTCTGCCACCGAGAGCCAGGCCTGCCTGTGCTGAAGACCACAGATCATCCCACGTCAGCCTAATCAGAATATGTGCCAATGTAAGGTCTCATTTCTCACAAGAGTCTCCTTGTGCCCTCTCCCAGATTTGCTGGAACATTCTACCAAAGTCACCATCACTACATCTACCCTCAAACATGTATGCACACATATTAGCTGAGTAAGAATCAGCTCTGGAGTCAAACGACTTGGGCTCTATATTGCGCTTCCCCTCTTACAGGCTGTGTGACCTTGAGCACTCCTCTGGCCTCTCTGAATCTTAGCTTCATTGCCTGTGAAATGGGGCAATAATAGAACCTTATTCAGGGACAGAGATGAGGATCAAAGGGAGTGACTCAACTCATGCGCTCGCCGGAGCCCCTGGCACAAAATAGATGGCTGTGTGCAGCAACCACTCCGACTGCAGCCCTCGGCACCATGGTAATATGTCAAAATTTCCTAGTTATGGGTGTGTACTGGCGCTGAGAGCTGTGCTATCATCACTCTTGGACAGCAAGAAGCTGATGTCAGAGAGACTAACTGTGAGCCAGGGGCAGAACAGAGAATCAAACAGCTTTTCCAGCACCCAGAAAGCTCTGGATTGATGTATTTGTCCAGGGAATACAAACCCACTGTCAAATTAGCCTACATAAAACATGTTTAAGAAGAGAAAAATCTGTGTTTGTAAGCTATCTTACACTTGCACTACAACACAAGTCCATTCTGGGTGTTATCCCTGTAGCTGCCACCCTCCCTGAGTGACACAGGAGGAAGATGGGATAGAGAATCAGAGGGACCTGATTTAAAATTCTGGCTCCACCATGAGCCAGCTCTGTGGCCTTGGGCGAGTTACTTAACTTGGCTGAGTCTTAAGTGTCGGGGTTCATAAAAGGAGAACAACTGTGGTTTCATTGGAGAAGTTGAGTGAGGATTAACTGCATTCATTCAACCATTTATTTAACAAATACTTGAACATCTTTCATACCCAGGCACTGCTGCGGGCACTGCAGTAAAGCGATGAACACAACAAACAAAAATCACCATCTTCATGGAGCTCACATTCTCAGGGTGAAGACAGAGAAGAAAGGGAAGGGGGAACGAACGACATACACAATTGGTTGTACATTATGCGTACCACATCAATGGCTGTAAGTGCTGTGGAGGAAAGGAGAAGGATATGGAAACAATTCAAAAGCTCTGGGGGCTCCTTTACCCAGAAAAAAAACAAGGTGAGGACAATGAGCATTTGAGCAAATATCAGAGTGAAGTGAGAGAACGAGATCAAGTGAGTCAAGCCAGCAGACAGAGCCCAGACATGACAATGACGCAAACAACTGGTGGATGATTGAAACATCTGCCCAGATGCCTGTGACTCCTCCTGCATACATTGCGCTGGCCCTGTGGCTGGAAATCTCTTTCCTTTGCCCTGGAGAGGTTCATGGTCTAGCGGGAAAGATCTTCAATCCAACACATGCTCACTGCAATCACATTCCTAGGTAGAGCCCCCAAAGAACTGAAAGCAAGGACTCAAATGCATGTACACAAATTTTCAGAGCAACACTATTCACAATCGCCAAAAGCTAGAAACCACCCAAATGTCTATCAACTGAAGAATGAGTAGACAATATGTGGCCTGTCCACTCGAAGGACTACAATTCAGCCATGAAAAGAACAAAGCATTAGTTCATGATACAACTTGGATGAACCATGAAGACATCATGTGAAGTGTAAAAATCCAGACACAAAAGATCACATACTGTATGATTCTATTTAAATGAAACATCCAAAAAAGGCAAATCTATAGAGTTGGAGAACTGATTAGTGGTTATCAGGGGCTGGACAGTGGGGGAATGGAAACAACCATCAATAAGTTTGGGGTCTTCTTTTGGGGGTGATGAGAAAGTTTTGGAACTACATAAAGGTAGTATTTGCATAGCCTGTGAATGCTCCAAATGCCACAGAGTGGTTTGCATAAAAATGGTTAATTGCACGTGATGTGAATTTCATGGTGATGAAATGAATCAGTAAGTACTCACAATTCCAGACACAGATCCTATGTCAGAGTGGTGCCAGAGTTCCCCGTGAATCTGCCATTACTCGTGGGCACAGGGAAGCTGGGATCTACCACACGCAGCTGCACCCCCAGGGCCAAGACCTGGCCCTGTGGCCACACTGAGGGAGGAGCTGGGGTTCCTCCAATCGTGAATGAGGGTGGGGTTCAAGCTAAGTTTCAGTGGGACCCTGAATCCAGCTCCCACCCGGAAAAGGGCTGGCTCTCTCAAAAGGAAAATGCTGGCAGTGATCCCAGTACTGCCAAGGCCAAGGCGCTGGCCATGATGTTACTATCATATGCCAGCCCCTGACCCTGACTGACTGGCTTAAAAGTCATACAGCCCAATGGATGGGGTCCTTTCCCTGAAGTTTACTATTGGTCCCCCTGGAGCCCACTGTGCAAAGGGCAAAAGGTGGTGCTATACACCTGCCACACTTCCTGTCCTCCAGTCACTAAACCATCCCAGAAACCCTGGTGCACAGACGACATGGGCATCTGTCCTTGTTGCTCAACAGGATTCACCGTGAGCAGGGGAGGAACATGTCTGGGGGGTGGCAGAAGCCCAGCCTGAGGCTACTGGAGGCACCTGGGTGGGAGATGCTAAGGACCTGGAACACGTAAGGCAACAAAGATGGAGAGAGGGTGACTGACTGTGTGAAAGCCCTAAATAGCTAACATCCATGAAGAACTCACTATGTACTGTACTTGACAGTGTTGTTCCCAGTAACTTACATGTAAGAGGCTATATAACCACACAAGCATCCTCTGGAACAAGCAAAAGGCACTGTTTTATAGATGAGGAAACTGAGACGCTGAAAGGTTAAGTGATTTGCTGGAGGCCACACAGCCAGGAAGAAAGACAGCTGGAGTCTGGGTGTGCTCTGTGCCCTCAACCATGATTCCTAAGTCCAGATTGATGTCCCCTTGCTAGCGTGGCTCCCATGGTGGCTGCAGTACTGGACAGAGCATTAGGAGACACGGGAGAGAGAAGTAAGCCAGGCCAAGTCCAAGGTTCCTGCAAGATCCTAGCGGGAGATGCCCAGGACGTGGCTGACCCTCACCTGCCTCTTTTCCCCAGAAACTGTGGGATCATGTCCCAGGAGGAAGTCATTTTTCTAGCCCAAGAGGATGAATCATCATTAAATTTTAAAATTTCCAGAGTCTACCCAAGACAGTGTCAGACTTATATCTTAGATTTTCTTTTCTTTCTTTTTTTTTTTTTTAACAAAGACATGACATGATTTAATCACAGTCACTTTCCGTCCTCTCTCCTGTCTGATCCTGAATCTCCAGAGCAGACACCTCGTGACCCTGAGTTACAGGCGGGCCAGGGAGGGTGTGTCTTCAGAGCCTCACCCACAGCCTGATTCCCTCACAAGAGATGAGGCACCTCGGCATTCAGAAGCCTGGCTTTCCACACAGGAAAGTAGGAGGGTTTTTTTTTTTTTTAACCATGTACAGGACATCCCGATCTCTGTCACATGACACTTTGGAATTAACTTGCCCTTACATGTCCTTCCTGTGACTCAGTCTTTTCATCTATGAAATGGGAATAATGACAGAGGGTTTCCCCCCCTCTAGATAGTTCTGTGCCAAGTAGAACACTTAGCTTAATCCCTAGCACACAGTCAGTGATGTATAAATATTTGTAAAATACAGGTAAAACCAACTATTCTACATTCCTCAGTAATGCCCCAAAGGTGAAATAAAATAAGTGTATAAAATGCCTCATGCCTAATGCAGAGCCAGTGCTCAAAAACCAGTCAGTCCTTACCCTTGATCTTGCCAGGTGCTCCTTGCCCCCCCCAGAAAGCAAACTCATGGTATTAAATGCTACTGATCCCATGCCGTGGCTTGAATTGTGTCCTCCAAAGTCCTAACCCACAGTCCCCATGTGCAAACAAGGTGAGTTCACACTGGAGATGAGGGTGCTCCCCAATCCAGTGCCTGGTGTCTCAAAGAGGAGGGGACACACAGACTGATAAGGCAGAGCAAAGACAGGCGCAGAGACTGGAGTGGTGCGGCTCCAAGCCAACGGACACTGAGGACGGCCAGCACCTACTAGAAGCTGGGGCCAGAGAGGCCCCGGACAGATATTCCTTCAGAGGCTTTGGAGGGAGTATAGCCCTGCAGACACCTTGATTTCATACTTCCAGCCCCCAGAACTGTACATAAATAAGTATCCGTTGTCTTAAGCTACCCAGTGTGTGGTGGCTTTGTCACTACAGCCCTAGAAAAATCACACAGGCTCAGCTGGGAATCAGCACGTGCTGAGCGCTGGTCAGGGAGTCCTCACACACAAGCTAGTAAGTTAGTATTGGGGTGGGGGCGGGCTTGCGAGTCTCACAGTTAGGGGGTTCAGAGCTCCTCCTGCCTCCCGGTAGGGAAGGATCACTAATGTATTTTAGCAGTGTCAGATAAATGAAAGGACATGACTGAATTCCCAGAGTTGATAGGATCCTACTTTCCCTCTTTGTCACAAGGCATCATGCAGCTGAACTGGGACCCGCTGCCCTCTAAAACCTATAGTTCCTCCAAAGACAGACAGACAGACAGGCAGACAGGCAGGCAGACAGTCCACTGAGTTCCACAAGTTGTTCCCGTGTTTCCAGTACCTTTCTTAAAGTTGCTTCAGTCTGACAGATAAGAAGGAAGGAGGAAAAATTCAGCCCTCTTAGTCCCATCCCCATGAAATTTTCTCCCTCTTCACCCCTGCATCTGAAAATCAGAAGTATGTGGGACAAAGAAGCAAAAAAGTCTTATTTCATTCCCCAAATTACCAGCTGGTCAATGGATGGGGATTTGACTCCTCTCTGCGGAAGCTTCAGAAGTGCCTCGTGAAGTGACCTGTATTATATCAACTCTACACTCTCCCTTTTGATCCTCTTTTTAATCAAGTCTGAGGGAAGAAAAAAAGGTAATTTTTCATTTTAAATGGAGAAGGTGTGGTAGGCAAGGGGCTCCGGGGGTTATTAATCGTCACCCTTCCTATCTGGTCATTCGTTTCTGGAAAATCATTTTATTTCAAGTCTAGAAATGGGCGGGGAAAAGGGAATAGGTTTGAAGAAATGAAAGGTCTGAGGATTGATTAAAGGCATTTCAAGGTGCAAGGGGTTTTTCTTTTGACATTTTCTGATAAGGGAGTAGAGGAAATAAAAGCCATTCTCAAGGGAGAAAATTATTTCGGAAAGTCTAGGCAAGTGTCTGACTTCTTTGTCCCTTCCCATTAAAACTGTATAAACAGGCTCACGTGTGGCTTAGAATTTGTCTGTATTTCAGAGTCTGCAACAGAATGTGCATTTGCTGTAGCTTCTCAGAGGGACAGGTGGCAGGAGCCCCTACTCCAGGATTACTGCCGCTCGGAACTTTCATGAATATCTCAACACACTTGTTAGTTTAATCCTCCTAACTTTCTGGCAGGAAGCGGAATTTTTACATACTGTTTGAAAATGTTGGTCCCCCTGGGGAAAGCAACTAACTATAACAGCAGCAATTGCTAACACAGGTTGAGCATTCCTCATCCTCAAATCCAAAATACTCCAAAATCTGAAACTTTTCCAGTGCTGCTACAACACAAGTGGAAAATTCCACGCCTGACCTCCTGTGATGGGTTACAGTAAATACGCAGGCACACTAAAAATTCTGCATAAAAGTCCTTTCAGGTTGCCTGTGTAAGGAATGGACGAAACATAAACGAGTTTTGTGCTTAGACATGAGTCCCGTTCTCCAAGATATCTCATTATGTACATGTAAATATTGCAAAATCTGTGGGAAAAAAATCTGAAATCCAAACCACCTCTGGTCTCTAGCACTTCAGATAAGCGATATTCAACCTTTAATAATGTGTTGCTGTTATTTACTATTTACTGACTATATACTATGTGCCAAATACTATTTTAAGTATTTTACGTGAATCATTTCACGGTGTCTTCACAACACCGCAGGGAGGAAATGCTGCTGCTGTCTCCATTTGACATCTGGTGAAACAAAGGATTCTTCGGAAGAATGAGATCCTCGAAGTCACACAACTAACAAGCAGTGAATTGGGGTTTCCAGTCCAGGTCCATACCTCTCGACATTAAGACTTTTCCCCTGAGCCCTCTCAGGAAATGCAAGACCTGGCCAGACAACCCCACAGATCAATAGCAGCATCAGGAGCTACTCCTTCTGACCCTCCCAGTCCAAATATATCAGTTACCCACAACTCCAGAAAGCTTGAAACCTGAAACCCAGGAAGGACTTTCAATTTCTGGTTCATAGCACACGCAAGAGGAATCAAAGTGAGGACAAATGAAAAACACAAACTGTCAATAAAGCAATTTGATGTCAGTAAGACTTGGCATCTGGCCAAGATGTGTGTCCTGCTGGATACTGTCAACACCCCGGACATCCCCGCAGGGAACCAAAGAAATGTAGCGATCCCAGTCACCAGGGGCTAGGACAGGGCAGGGGGGCAGAGGCTCCAGCTCAGTAATGCCGCTCCTCCTCTCTAGGGTATCCACAATTTTATGACCCACCAGGAGATCTGGAGACCTTAACCTTCTGTCACTAACTTCAGGGTAGTTTTCCATTTTACCAAAGCTCTTCTCTAAAAAGAATGTTTTTAGCGGGGTACAAGTCACACAAACCATTTTGAAATGTAGAACTCGGTGGCATTTAGGACATTCAAAATGCTGCGTAACCACCACCTCTATAAAGTTCCAGAATATTTTCATCATGCACAGAAGAAAACCCCATGCCCACTTGCGGTCATTCTCTAGCCCCTCTTTTGCCAGCCCCTGCCAACTATTAACCTGCTTTCTGTCTCTATAGATTTGTCTATTCTGGGTATCTTCTATAAATAGAATCATAAAATACATAGTCATTTGTGTCTGGTTTCTTTCACTTTGCATGTTTTTGAGGCTCACCCATGTTATAGCATGTGTCAGTACTTCCTTTGTACAGCTGAGTGATATGTATATGCTGTATTTTGTTTATGTATCCATCAGTTGATGGGCATCAAGTTATTTCTACCTTTTGGTGACTGTGCATAATGCTGCTGCTGATGGTAATGGTGATGATGATAGTGATAGAACAAAAGAACTGAAATCAGATGTACAAACATTGTTGTGAACATCTGTTACTTTGGGTATATACCTACTGCAGGCTCACATAGTTTAGCCACCTGCACCATTTTACATTTCCACCAGTTATGGTTCCAACTTTTCCATATTATAAATTGTTTTTCTCATCATAACATCATCATCATCATTCTCATCATTCTGGCCACCATCATCACAATCCAAGGGAGTACTTAACAAAGTACTTTTAACATTGCTGTAATGTTCCCCAGGTGCTTACTGTGGGACAGCTATTGGTACCATCTCCTCTCAGCCTCATACTCAGACCTTACATCATTTAATTCTCATGACCATCTTGTGAGGCTGGGGAGATATCAAGGCTCTGGAAAAGTGGAGTCATTTGCCCAAGGCCAAGATTCCTATCCCTTTGGACTGACAGCAAATCCTATTCTCTAGGCGGCTATCCAAATAATTCATCCTCCCAGCCACCCAAGAAGATACATCCCCTTTTCCTGTCAATTTCAAGCATATTCCTGTCACAGGAAGGAAACAGATTTAATGCTGGATACCATGGGCTCCATGGAATCCACAATGTATATTATGAGACCCATTTTTCAGATCGAGAAACTGAGCCTAGGAGAAGAGGAAGAACATTCCCAAGCTCACTCATTTAAAAAGCTCTCCATGTATCCAACTTCAAACCTCACATCCTTTCCCCTACCCCATGCAAACATTGTCTTAAAAAGCTACTGTTTTCATTGTCAGGCTTAACCAATATTATTACTGGGCTGCTCCATCTCTGAAATGAAAGGGGCCATGACCGCCATCCACTGGACATCTGTCACCTTTCCTGATTAACCCCAGTTAGATTCCACAACAGAAGTACTGCAGTGAAACAGCAGCCCGTATTGCAATTCTGTAAGACAGCAGAGTCCTATCCTGTAGTTAGGGGTTCAAGCCAACCACGGAGGTGTTAACTGCATCCTGCACTCACACAAGTCCAGTTTTGGGGTGTCAAGGCTAGAGGCAACTCTCAGTAACGCATTTTCCACACTGATCCACATGTGTCCGTGCTGCTGGAGGAAATCAGATCTGACGCTGGCTACTATGGGTTCCAAGGAACCAAGGTGCTGAATGCCAATGACCATGACCATGACACTGCAGCTCCCAACAGCCTATCATGGACTTGGGGGTGGAGCAGAGGGACAGTGCGCTGGAAGGCAGATTCCTGTGTCCCAGCCCACCCCAGCCACCCTCTGCCCTCCTCCTGAGTCACTTTCCTCCCAGCCCTTGCCATTGAGTGGGGTCCCTCTGCTACACACTCATTTGTCCAGGTGATTTTGTTCTATAACGCGCTGCAAACATTAGATTAACAAACACTGAACTGTGCTCCTAGGGGAGATTTGGCATTAGGTTCCTGTGTGCCTCTGGTTGCAAGTTTTCATCCACTGATGCATATATCATCTCGTTTCATGTGTCTCTGTTTAAAGACACCCTGTTTAACCCTTGTAGCTGATTCACTAACACTAAGCCCATAGCCCATAGTACTATGTGACTCCATCCCGTGACAAATGTCACCTGACACACGCATTTTTTTTCCATAAGGCATATCACAGCTTCCTCACTGTCAGGAACACAGGACAGCACTTCAGCACAATCCTATACATGGGCCATTTTATACAGTGAAATCGCCAAGGGCACAACAAATGTGGAAATGTGACATGAAGTATAAGATTGCACTTTTGGATTCCTGCTCATGCTATGAGAACTGACACAGGCAGGCATCGTATTGCCTTGTTCCACCCCAGCAGGGAATGAGCCCATCACAGGATAAACTGCTGTATTATTCTGCACGTGCAAAGATTGATTTGGGGTTACGATCAACTTTAGCAAGTAGGTGAATTCACTAATAATGGACTCCGTAAAGAGTGAGCATCGACTCCATTTATTTGTCTCTCTGTTTATCATCTGCCTTCCTCACTGGAATACAGCTCTGGGAGACAGAGTCTGGATGAACTTCTGACCACTGCATCACCCCATGCCTGGCACAGAACCTGGCAATACACATTTACACATATATACTTCGGTATATACTTTTTTATTTTTTATGTAGTAGTAGGGATTGAACTCAGGGCCTTTGCACTGTGCTACATGCCCATCTTTTGTGTGTGTGTGTGTGTGAGATAGGATCTTACTAAGTTGCCCAGGCTGGACCTGAACTTTCAGTTCTCCTGCTTCAGCCTCCTACAGTGCTGGGATTACAGGCATGTGTCGCTATTCCTTGTTTTTCTATCCTTTTTTGGTCATCTTTTCACTTAAAAGAAACCACTTTGGAGTTTCTCTCAGGCATATCCCAATTATCAGCTTCACTAGTCTTGTGTTTGGGACCACTGTTAAGTAAAACAAAGGTTACTTGAACACAAGCACTATGATACATGAACAATCATGAAGATAACCAAGACAGCAACTAAGTGACTACTGGGTGGGTAGCACACACCATATGGAAACTCTCAGAAAAAAGGATGATTCATGCCCCAGGCAGGTCAGAGTAGGATGGCTCAAGATTTCATCACCCTACTCTTGAACAGTTGACAATTTCAAACTAATGAATTATTTTATTTCTGGAATTTCCCATTTAATTTTTTTTTTTTTTTTTGGTACCGGGAAATGAACTTGGGACCTCATACTTGCCAGACAGGTAATGTGCCACTAAGCTATATCCCCTTCCCTCATGAAATATTTTTGACTGTGTATCACAGCAACAAAAAGCAAAACCAAATGTGAGGGGTGATGATTGCACCACCTTTTTATTATTATATTTCATAAATATGTGTTAATATTACAGGATAATTACATAAGCATTTCACATACCCTAATCAATTTCAATCATGTTAACCTCCCCCCCAGTTGTCCCCTCCCCCATCTCCTATAAAAAAGTGGGCAAATGAACTGAATAGATAACCAAAGAGTATGTGAAAGAAGCTCAAAATACCAAAACATTTGTGAAAAAATGTTTAACATCTCTAGTCATTAAAGAAATGCAAAATAAAACTACACTGAGATTCCATCTCACCCCACTCAGCAGAGCTAACATTAAGAATACAAAAGACCATAAATGCTGGTAAGAAAGCAAGAAAAAAGGAACACTCCTACATCCTTGGTGGGAATGTAAACTAGTAGAACCACTCCATTCGACCCAGCTATTTTCCCTTGTAGGTATTTTCTTGAAAGAGTTAAAGTCATCGTATCACAGTGATACATGCATACCTGTGTTTATAGTAGCATAACTCACAATAGCTAAATCTCGCAAGTGGCTTACATGTCTATCAACAGATGAATAGTTAAAGAAATTGTGGTATTTATGTGCAATGGAGTGCCACTGCAGTGTTTATAAACTTGACTCATTTGTAGGAAAATGGATGTACCTTCAGAAATAATCCAGCCACACAAATTTAATATTGCATGGTTTCTCTTATACGAGAAACCCAAAGTATAAATAATTTAAAGAACAAAGTAAAAGATAGATAACAAGAAACAAGAAGATAGACTTTTGCAAAAGTAAAGGAGACCAAGAGGTGGAGGGATAGGGGAAGGAAGGGAGGGAAAGGAGATGAAAAAAAGAATTACCATGTGTCATGTTTGTGTGCCAACTCCCTATGATGAATGTAATCCTCATGTACTAATAAAAATTTAAATTTAAAAAAAGACATCAAAGTTGTCAAAATGGAAAAAAAAATTAAGAAATCATTATGGAGATTCCTCAAAAAATTAAACACAGAAACACCATTTCAGCTAGCTATACTACTTTTGATTAGACACCTACTTATGTATCAGGCACTTTGATCCAGTGAGCTTCTATATCCTCATAGAACGCGAGACATCTACCCACTGCATCCTGAAGATTTAGCATCAAAAAGTAACAAAGTTCACTCACAACTTTTCTATTGACTACATGCTGAAGTAGTAATATTTGGAAATACTGTGCCAAATAAAATACATGTGAAAACTAGTATTGCTCCTCAAAAGGCTAAACATAAAAAGAACTAGAAACAGGGATTCAAACAGACTTTGTACACAAGGGGTCATCATAGTCTCTTCACAACAGCAAAAGGTAGAATAACTCAAAGACCATGGATGGGTGGATGGCAAACCAAAATGTGGTCCATCCATACAATCAATCATTATTCAGGAAAGGAAGGGAATTCTGCTATCTGCTGCAACATAGGGGAACCTTGAAAGTAGTATGCTAAGGGAAACAAGCAGGACACAAAACATGTTATGATATATTTCTATTTATAGGATTGCTCCAGAATAGGCCAATTTATAGACAGAATTTGAGCAGCCATTCCTTAGCCTACCTAACAGGAGCACTGGGATTGCACAATGGTTATAATCTGTGAAGAGGGAAAAGTACTGGAGCTGGATGACGGTGATGATGTGACAACAATGTGACTGCATCTCACACCGCTGGACCACGCACTTAGAAACGGTCTGTTTTCTTATGTGCATCTTATGATGATATTTTAAAGCATGAATGTCAGTTGAGTTTTAAGTGGTTTTTTGATGTGATTCCTAGAACTTTTAAAACTACATACATGGCTTGAATGATCATTCTCTTGGACACCCAATGTCTAGCACAGATCCAGGAGGAGAGACAGGCACTGGACAGGAATCCCAGCTTAGTTAATTAGTGACAGTGTCATGGGTGGGGAGGGGCCTGCTTAGGGAGTATCATCTGAGCTGGCACCTGGAGGACGAGGAGCAGTTATTTAGGTAAAAAAAAAAAAAAAAAAAAAAAAAGGAGGGACAAATGTCTAAGCCAGAGCCACTGGGTGTGACCCACTGGAGGAAAGACAGGGGGCCAGGGGACCAGGGTGCAGACAGTGGGGACAGCAGGGAGGCAGAGGAGAGAGGACAGGAACTGCAGGCCAAGGCACAGCGCCACGGATTTATCCCAAAGACAGTGCCATCTCCAATCCCACGGCACTGGAGACCCCCTCTCATGTAACAAACCCACTGCATCTGAGTTCTGGACCTGCCAAATCTGTAAATCAGACCATGAACCCCTGTAGGCCAAGGCCCACATCCTCATACCGCCACAGCACAAAGCTGACACTGATAAATATTCTACTCATGTGACCCAAGGGAGACCTACACAAGTTGGCCCCCTCAGCAGCCTCCCTTTCCTGGCACCCAGCCTGCAACTGGAGCTCAAGGATTATTCCAACAATGCTTCCAAAGGATATTTCTGAAAGGCAATGCTGCCAAGACCACAGACAAAGAACAAATACATCATTAAAAATACCGTTCCAGGTATAAACAACCATTAAACTTTTTAACCTGCAAAAATCACAGAACAAGATGTAACCATGCATGCCTAGATATTAACAATGTAGATTGTCTTAGTTAGTATCCTTCTGTCTCTAATTACTAACCCAACATGGCTGTCTGGTGCCCAGAGACAAGGCCCCAAACTGGAATTACTCAGTTGCTGCTGTGGTCTGACTGTGTTCATGGTAAATGGAGGCAGAGCCTTTGGGAAGTACTGTAGTTAGGATCTTAAAGTATCCCCCTCAAAGCCCATGTGTTCAAGGCTTGGTCTCCAGCTTACTACTATTCAGAGGTGGTGGAACCTTTAAGGGGTAGGGCCTAGCGAGAGGACTTTAGGTCATTTGAGGTATGCTCTTGAAGTGGCTTGTGGGACCCTAGGCTCTTCCTCTCTCTTTTGTTTCTTCGCACTGAGGTAAGAAGTTTTGGTGGACCACATGCTCCCACTATGTTGTACTGTTCTACCACAGGCCTAAAAGTCATAGGCTAGCTGATTATGGACTGACCATCTAAAACTGTGAGCCAAAATAAACCTTTCTAGAAGTTGGCTGGCTCAGGTGTTTATTATAGCAATGAAAAGCTGACTAATGTGGAGTAATTAGGTTTAGATGAGGTCAAGAGGATGGGGCTCTTGTGATAGGATCAGTAGCTTTACAAGAAGAAGAGAGACCTGAACTGGCACAGTCACTCTGTCTCACCATAGGGTGCCCTCTGCCATGTTATGATGCAACACGAGTCCCTCATGAGACGTCAGCACCATGCTCTTGGACTTCTCAGCCTCCAAAATCATGAACCAAATAAACCCCTCTTCTTATTTAATTCCACAGTCTATGGCATTCAGTTATGGCAATGAAAAACAGAGTAAGACACTTCATTATTCATTCATAAATCTCTACTGAGCTCTCAATATAGACCAAGTACTTGTAAGCTTCTAGAAGCACTGGCTGGTTTCTGACTTCTTTTCCTGTGTCGGGAATAACTTCTTATCATGCAGGCAGAACTGCTGGATATCTTACCATCAAGGCTCAATAAGGAAACTAACATTGTTACAGTACCTACTGTGTACTACAAGCTGTGCTAGACATTTCGTGTTCATTCTGTGTGTTCTCATTTTCATTCTCACAGCGACACCAGGGACAGCCAGGTTACCTACAGTGACACTCAGTTCAGAGTCAGTGATCCCGAAAGTAAAAGTAATAATGACCCCAAAAGTGGATTATTTTTGTGTGGTGCTGGGATTGAACCCAGGGCCTTGTGCATGCAAGGCAAGAACTCTACCACTGAGCCATATCCCCAGCTCTAAAAAAAATGGATTTTTGAAAGAGAAACAACAAAGTAAAATCTATTGTGTTTAAGAATAAAATGATTCCACAAGTGACTGAATTCAATAAATATTTACTGACCTTACTGTGTGATGGTTGCAGTCTGCCTGGTGCTCAATATACAAAAATAAATAAATAAACAAATAACAGTGACAATGATTGCAGTTACCCCTCATGGAAAGTTTACCATGCATCACGCACTACTCCAAATACCACCCTCTTTTACCTAATTCAGTCCTGACACAGGAGCTCCAGGGCACATGCCAAGATTTTCCCCATTTTATGGCTGAAGGACAAATAAGAGGCAGCCCATGAGCCTGAGGATAATGCAGTGGAGTCAGGGAGATGAGATGCATTAAGTAAGACACCAAGTAGCAAGATGATGACAGTCAGGGTGCAGCTCACCTCTCTGCACCCATTTCCTCATCTGTAAAATGGGGACAGTGTCACCAACATTTTTTAAAATACGCACCTCAAGCCGGGCGTGGTGGCACACGCCTTTAATCCCAGCACTCGGGAGGCTGAGGTAGGAGGAGCGTTGTGAGTTCAAGGCGCGCTTGGGCTACAACGTGAGTGCAAGGCCGGCCTGAGCTACATAGTGCGACCCTGCCTTGAAAAACTAGGGCTGGGAGTTTTGCTCAGTGGCGTAAGCGCCTGTCTGGCAGGCGTGAAGCTGTGATGTTCGATCCCCGGTGCCGCAAAAAAAAAAAAAAAAAATGCACCTCAGTTTGGGTTCCAGCTGTGATGAAGTGACCCATCTCTCTCTCTCCCATGGGTGACACCCCACAACTGACACACACAAGACAGACTAGGTATCCAGAGTCACACGTATCTATCTTGGAAACCCCACTCAAGAGTCAGACATACACACACACTGTGATGGTTAATCTGGATTGCTAATTTGATTGGTCTGAGAGATGCCTAGGAAATGAAAAAGCACGCTGTCTGAGGGCATTGCTGGAGATGAGTAGCAAGTGGGACAGCAAAGTGACAGGGGAGACCCACCCAGAATATGGGCACAGCCTGGATGGAACAAAAGTCAAAAAAGGAGAAAGCTCTTTTCCTTTCTCTGCTTCTTGGTCACCATGAGGAGAGCAGCTTTTCTTTGCCACCACCTTCCACTACAGTGTTTTTGCTTCACCTTAGACCTAAAGCAAAGGAGCTGGCTGACCATGGTCTGAACCCCCTGAAACCAAGAGCCAAAAATCAACCTTTCCTCCTTTAAGATGTTACTCTCAAGTATTTAGTCACAGTGCTGGAAAGCTGATGAATACATGTACTCAAATAAACATAAAAGGTGTTCAGAGGAGGATCCAATGAAATTTCTTGCCTACAAATGGCTGATATGAAACAGGAAAGCCAGAGAAGAATTCCAAAAGCACTAGCAGGAATGACTGGCCCTGATAAGTCTTGTGGACAAGATTTCAACGTCAGAGAACTAAGTATTCCACACACTGTTTTGACTGCTGAACCCAAATCACCATACTTCCACTGCACATGGGTAGAATTTGTGTTGTAGAGAACATACTGCATCAACCTGGACAAGGAAATGTCTCTGACCTCGATTTGAATATTGTATGTCTGTCTGTCTGTCTCGCTCTCTCTCTCTTCTCTTTCTCTCTCTGTGTCTCTGTCTCTCTCTTTCTCTGTCTCTTTCTCTCTGTCTCTTTCTCTCTGTCTCCCTCCATCTCTCACTCTTTCTCTCTGTCTCTCTCACTTTTTCTATCTCTCTCTTCTCTCTTTCTGTGTCTCTTTCTCTCTCTCTGTGTCTTTCTCTCTCTTTCTGTCTCTCTCTCTCTCACTCTCTTTCTCCCTCTCTCTCTCTCTCTCTCTCTCTCTCTCTCTTAAAGATTACATGTTTAAAGTTTAGATCGTTAGACCTCTAAGCCAGAGGATCTCAAACTTGAACACACACTTGAAGTCCCAGGGACCTCACGGAAACACTGACTTGGGGCCCCACTCCTCAAGTTCCTCATGCCTGAGCCCTGTGGTAGGGTCTGAGATGTTGCATTTTCAACAAGCTCCCAGATGAACCTGCTGCTGCAGGGCCAGGGGTCTCGTTTTGAAAACCACTTGTTTAGACTCTGAGATTAACACTTTTCAGGATTTTAACCAAGTTGAAGTCAGAATGCTTCATAGATCTCACTGGGAGTCAGTCTCCACACTCCTGGAACTCTGACCTTCTCTTCTCACTCCATAAGACAGGAGGTGGAAAGGGAAAGCAGAAGAGGAGCCTGGTCCTTAATGAAGTAGACATCAGCTGCAAAGCAATGGCAAAACCCTCTCCTGCCAGTACCTGTGACCAGGGCAAGACTCGGGAGGCATGGTCAGCAGAAGTTGCATACAGCCTGCTGTCACTCGGACCTTTCAGATTCTGATGCCGTCACTGCTTGGTTCTCCTCAGGCGTCCTGAGCGATGTCTCTACCCCTGCAGCCTCAGGTATCCATCGCAGCACCCTTGAGAGGCGCCTGCCATAGGTGCCTTCTACTGATGGTAAAAATGAGGCAAAGAAGTCCGGCCAAGATCACGCGGTAGAAAGAAGCAGACACAGACTTGGAACTCAGATCATTTGAGCCCATGTTTGGAACTCTTTCTACTCTACAGTTCGTTTCTGGCCAACTAGCCCCCTCTGTCTTTCCCTCACATGACACTTTTTGGCCAGTGGAAAGTCCTGCCCTCCACTGTTGCTTCCTGTGATCAGTATCTTCTGGCTCCACAAGGAGCTATGGAGTGTCAGGGACCCTCAGACCCAACAGGGAACCCGATGGGCGAGGTCCTCACTGCTGCTGGCTCCAGAGCAGTCAGACGTACAGGTCTTCATCATCATCATCACAGAGTAGACCAAAGACTGTCCACATTCAGACCCGCGGTGCATCTAGCAGATCTGAGCGTTTCCATCTTCACCGAGTCTGGACTGCAGAGTAAGTGGAGGAAGACACGCTGTCCAAGCAGCACCAAGTCCACCCTCCATCCCCCTGGGCCCTGCCACCCCTGGTGACTTCCGACTACACACACTGCACTGCCTTCCACTTGGCAACTCGGGGCCAGAGCCCAGGTGTCTGTCTCCCTTGCCAGGAATGTGCACTCCAGAAAGCAGGAGGGCTGACCATCTTGTCTACCATTGTCCATTCTCCCATCTGGAGCTGCGTGAGGCACATGGGAACTCTCAGGTACTTACTGGGTGGATGAATGAAGGCGCAGCAATGCCAAACTCTACGTGACAGTAACACAAGGTCTCAGTAGACGAGGTGGAAAGACTTTCACAAGGAGCGACAGGACCAGAGCTGCTCTCTAGAAATGTCACTGTGGCTGTCAGTGGAGGTGGCAGAGGACAGGAGAGGGCGGCTGAGAGCAGGGAGACTGATATGGAAATCCAGCAGTCAGGAAGACCAGGGCAGCCAGGCCAGCAGAGGGTGAGGGGGACCGAGACGCACCCTAACTCCAGGCACATTTGGGCAGGACATGGTGACGGACAAGATGCAGAGGAGGCTGAGGAAAGGTGCAGGAAAGACACACAACTCCACAGCAGCTGACCCTGCCACACTGCTGGGCCTGTGTATTATGGTACAACAGAGAGCAACATTTTATTCCACTAATTAAACGTGCTGTTTACTTAAGAGCTGGAAACTTCTGTGCTACCTCTCACCCTTCACACTGCAGTCCCCAAATATAAGGGGCACTTCTCTGACCACAGTAAGTGACTATTTTATATGTAAGAGAAGCTTATAAAAGGTGAAGTCCCTGACATTCCCGCCAGGTGCAAGATTGAGCAGAGTGACCAGGAACTGGAGCTCCGGAGTCAGACACAGCTGGCTGCACCATATGTGACACTGGACTTCTCTGCCTCAGTATCCACATCTGTAAAATGGGATGATGTCAGTCCCCATCTCAGGGGAATCTTGCAGAGACTAAATGGGGTCCTGTGTACCTAGTGTTGGTGCCCTGCTGGGTGCAAAGCAAGCCCTCAACCACAGGAGCTATCCTTAGGAGTCCCTGGCACTTAAATCAAGTCACCAGCCTCACCCAGCCCCCACCCTTTCCCCTCTGGCTCCGTGCCCACGTCTGACTCATCCAACTCACTCCCCAGTCCTCACTGCCGGTTGGCTGCTATTTCTCCAGAGCCGCCTATGTCATAATATGATTGATGCTCCCAATCTCAAAAATAACCAGTTATTTTGATGTGAGCTGTGTCATCCCTAAAAATAACTCAGCATCTTGGAAGTGAAGGCGCCACGGCAAACTCTGGGTTCTGTTGAAGGTGCGTGTGCACACATATGTACACATATTCACTCACACATGTACCCAAACACTCTTACACACTCACATATACTCCCATACTCACATGCACAGCTATACTCGCAGTTATGAAAGTGCACCCACACATGCACACTCAAGTGCACATTTGATTATACTCACACTTGCTCTCTTGCACACTCAGGTATGCATACATGTACTCATATGCACATACAGGTACACTCCCATGTGCATGTGTTCGTATACATACTTGTGCACATGCCTGCATGCACAGTCATGCACACATGTGTTTGTACACAAACATACATATGTACATGTACACATACATGCACTCATGCACATACACATGCACCATACACACACACACACACACACACACACTCACAGACACACAGAATGGTCATTTTTAAATAGGCAGGGGAAGCATACTAGCTTTAGCTACCAGGAAAAAAGTCTTTCCTCTTCTAATCACTACAAACAGAGGACAGTGACATTTCATTAGAGGGTTCTTGCCCAGAGCAGCCCAGGTGGGGACAGAGGAGGTGGCTTTGAGGCGGGATCAGAGATCCCTGCAGGCTGATGGCTGCCTCCAGGCCACAGCCAAGTCACAGACTTCAGTCTGACCTGTAACTTCCCAGACGCGTTAGCTCCTAATTCTAAGCTGGTGTCACACAGAGAGAAATGCCCCGCAGACACATCACCAGGCTCGTGCCACCAAGAGCACTCTCCATCACTCTGCCCGCCGCAAGGGACCGTCCCTGCTGTTGAAAGTGACTGGGAGGAAATTCGCTCTTTTTTCCTGCAACAATTCGCTTCTCCTGGTACCCTGCAGTGTTTTAAACACCTAGATTCTTAAGAAAATAATTGAAGCCAACCCAGTCACACATGTCACCTTCTAAAGACATCGCCTTTGCCCCTCCTAGTGAGTGGGTCCCGCTTGGCCTTCTGGAAATTGATGCCACTTTTCCCGCAAGGGGCTCAGCACAGGCAGAACAGGCCAGCAATGCGGGAGGAGACAGAGAGACTCGGCGAGCAGCTCCGGAATCTGGGAAGGACAAGGAATCTCCCCAGGGGACCCCAGCACCCCGAGAGTAACTTCTGTCCCCCGAGATGCAGAAGAAGGGGAGGCCAGCTTGCTGGCAGAAGAGTGTGGGGTCGGAGTACGGAGCTTGGAGTTGGAGGCTCGGTTTGGACACAAGCTCGGCCCCTTACTACTTAGGCATTTGTGAGGCAGCGGTGCGCGAGCCTCATTTCCTTATCTGTAAGTTGGGGAGCACAGCATCTACTAAAACGGCTATGGTGAGAACTCAGCGAGATGATACAAGGAAGTCACATGCCAGCACACAGGAAATAAACAAGGAACAAGATGTCACTATCATCTACATCGCGGTACACATGGAATGGATCCAAGTGCCGCGTAAGTTTCCAAAGCCTTGTCCTGTTTCTGACGGCACCTGCTGGAGCTTTCATTGAAAACAACATCCCCGTGCTGGGCAGAGTGTGGCCTGCACAGTCCACCCGCCAGGCTCAAACCCCACCCCTGCCCCTTTCCAGAACCTTGTCTTCAATTTCCCCCAAGCCTGGCTTTCCTTAGATGTAAGGCAGAGCCAAAAAATCCAGTGTCCACCTGCTCACCTCTTTAACTGGCTAAGTGCTTGTCATGGGGCAAGCTTGGAACTGGGACCTGGGAACACATGGGAATAAAATCATCCCAGCCACCACCTCCCAGAGCCCACTGTGTGACAGTGGAGAAGTCAGCACACAGAGAAGCTCGTGAGCCCTAAAAAATCTAAATACAGCGTTACTACCTGACCCAGCAATCCACTCCTAAGTACTCATGCCCAAACTGAAAACAGGTGTGCACACAAATCCTTGTACACTGACGTTTATTCACAATCACAATATTCTTCACAATAACCCACAGCCAGAAACAACCTAAATGTCCATCAGAGGAACCAACAAAACAGGGTCTTTCCATGCAATGGAATACTACATGGCCATCAAAAGGAATGACATCCACACTACAACACGGATGAACTTTGGAAACATCTTTCCTAAATAAAAGAGGCCACTTATATGGAATCTAGAACAGGCCAATTCTTAGGAAGACAAAGCAAATAAGTAGTTCCCAGAGATGGGAAGGGAGAGGAAAATGAGGAACAACTACTTAATGATATCTTTTTGGGGTGATGAGTAAGTTTTGGAAATAGGTAGGGGCGGTGGTTGCATGACAGTGTGAATGTGGTAAATGCCCCTGAACCATGCACTTCAAAAATGGCCAAAATAGCAAATTTTATGTTCCATATATTTTACCACAATAAGAAAATGTCTTTTTTAAAAAAAAATACAAATGGTGCTGTATAACGTAGCTCAATGGTAGAGTGCTTGTCCAGCTGCACGAAGCCCAGGGTTCCGTCCCCAGCATCACAAGTGAAATGTTCACAGATGATGGCTAAGCCGTTGTTACAGAGGCTTTATCCTCTCTAAATGCAAAATTCAGAGTGTTGGCATCAGGATGCAAGCACGCTGGTATCTGAACTTCAGCGCAGCCACTTCCTGAGCTGTGTGACCTTGGGCAACTCACTTAACATCTCTGAGCCAGTTTTCTCACCAACAGTAGTACCTACAGCTGAGGGTTGTTCTCAACACAATGGACACAAATGACAGTACCTGGCTCTTCCTGTTGAATAAAGAGTGATGGTCGTTAAGAACCCAGGGCGCCTGAGTGACACTGAAATTCAGTTCCACCTTCCAGAGCTGTGCTTTGTTGTGAGTGGAGCAAAGCTGACACAGCTGTGGAGGCAGGGCTCAGCCTCCAGAGCCCCGTGAGACAGACCATGCACCTGCAAGATGACGGGAAAGGTGATCACTTAAGGACAAGGCTCTACCTGGGGACAGCAGTGTGCCATCACCGGGGCATCTGCCTCTCAGAAGCCCCCAAGGCATGGGAATGCACCCGAATGCCAGCTGGGATGGGACTGCTTTGGGAGGGCTGCAGCTCACCTCTGCCAGAGTCAGGAGGGCAGAACTCCAAGAGCCAAGGGGACTGCATTGTAATCGCAAGAACAAGGGACCAAGATGGCTGAGGACAGAGGGCATCCGGACCCAAACCCATGGGACTGGGTCTCTGTTGATGCCCTCCACTCCTGTGACTGTGCGCCCAGAGTCACTGAGGCCTGGAAGCTCACCATCTGCAGAAAAGGAGCATTGGAGGGGCTGGGGTGCTGAGCCCAATCCACTCGGTTGAGAAAAAGTAGTTCTGCTAGGCTGGAGCAGGGCTGGGGCAGCCACAGAGGCAGGGAGTGTCCCGAGGGAGGGCACAGGGCAGTGGCTGGGGATTCCAGAGAGGCCTCAGAATGAAAAGTTGTCCAGGATAGGGGCTTTGCACTATGGAAACTGATCCCTGAGAAAAGTGTGACTAGGGTGGTAACCGAAGTGTGGGATGTTTTGCAGAAGAGTGGTGAGCCGAGCCAGTCCTGTGACAGGCGAGCTTGATTGTGGCAACTTGGGAGCCGCCCGGGGGAGTCGGGGAGCACACTTCCGGATGTGTCTGGGTGGGTCACAGAGGTGCAATCTCGGGTACTGTATCTGGTCCCTGAACCCTTCCTCCTGGCACTGCTCCCCAACTCTGCTCCTCAGCCACCATGAACTAAGCATCTTTACTGTGCAACACTTCCAGCCATGATGCTCCTGCCTTGGAGCCAGTCAACCACAGACCGAATCCCCTGAAACCATGAGCCAATTTAAGCCTCTCTTCCTTTCAGTTGTGGGTGTTGGGTATGGTGCCCCCGAAATGGGAAAACTTCATGCAACTCCCCAGCCATGGAACCACAGGCAAGTGTATGATCCTCCTGCTGCTGTGACGAGTGGCACCAATTTAGAGACTCAATACCGCACCCATTTATTAGAGAAAGCTCTGGTGATTAGAAGTGGAAACACGAGTCTCACTGGGCTAACATGATGCTGACAAGGTGCATTCTTTCTAGAAGTTCTTGGAAGACAGTCTCCTGTCTTTTCCAGCTTCTACACACTGCCTTCAGACCTCGGCTCCTGGCCTTCCTGCACCCTCCAGATCACCTTCAACTCTCTTTGACTCTTACCCTTTTCCCTTCCTCTTTCCCCTACAACACCCTTGTGATTGATGGAGCACAGCCAGATAATCCACAGAATCTCTCCATCTCAAGACTGTTTATTTGATCACATTTGCAAACTCCTTTTGCTACATATAGAAATGTATTCATAGGTTCTGGGGGTGAAATCAGGAACACTACGGGAAGTCACTACTCTGCCCACCACAGCAAGGAAGTGCCATCTCCACTCTGAGCCTCAATTTTCCCATCTGTCAAATGGGAACCCCTGACACCCTGGGATCTGTGGGAGGAGGATAATAGGAATGGAATGGTCCCTTAGCATGGCACCTTGGAAAGAGCAAGTGGGAGATCAGTAAGAGTCCATCTGCTGCTTTTATAACCCCAGACTTTACCAAAAACTCCCTAGGTGGCCTCTGGCTTGTTAGGAGCTGGGTTTGCCAACCCCTGATCCAAGTTTACAGCTCAGGAGGGAGTCACATATTGACTCCCAACCCATCTGTGACAAGAGGGCATCGTTCTTCATAGAAAAGTGAAGAATGGATCTTCACACACCCCCCGCACTCCAATCCGTGAGTAATGGGATTTTTCAGGCAAGCTTCATTACTGTGTCTCAGTGCCATTTGACTGATAATTGCATTCTGAAGCTGAAATTGATAAATTGCCCATGCATTGTCATTACTGGATGTTTACCTGATCTATTTGATGAATATTAATTCACAAAAAAATATTTCCATTCCTGAAGTGATTCCAGGTAAAATGATGCCTGTTCTCCCTCCCCTTCCCACCAGGGACTGCCAAAACAATGCATGGAGTTAAGTAACAATGAGCCCTTGTCAGAGTGATTTATTGGGCATGAAAACAGAGAGGGAGAGAGAGAGAAAGAGAATCAACCTCCCCTTCCTTAGGCAGCACCTGGGGAAAGAACGCTGTGTCCCCTTTCAGAACTAGCAATTGACAGTGGGGAGGCAGACTTTCAAGGCCACGGAGAAAGTTTGGTCACCTTTGGTCAAGGGATTTTACAAGAGATACCAGAGTGTCTCATACAAACCTGACGCCACTCCCAGGACCTACACAGAAGAGCTGACGCACACTGAGCACCACCTATAATTCAGATTCTTCAGGACAGGAATTTAAGACTCACCAGATGATGGGGTCATCAGGGTCCCAGCGCTGCAGATAAGCACACTCCAGTTAAGATGACACTTGTCTGAGGTCACAGTGCTGGAAGGTGGCAGAGCTATATCTAGGAGCAAGGCCTAACAGCCAGAGACAATTCCCTTGCCACTATAGCAGAGAGTGGCAAACTGCATCCTATGGATTGCCACGTATTTGCTTTTATTGGAACACGGCCAGGTTGGTCGTT
Source organism: Dasyprocta punctata (assembly GCA_004363535.1). NCBI lineage: Eukaryota > Metazoa > Chordata > Mammalia > Rodentia > Dasyproctidae > Dasyprocta > Dasyprocta punctata. Next base: position 17,074 of record RJWM01012290.1, on the reverse strand, counting down.
TGCCTATTGCTTATGGCTGATTTCACGCTACAGTGGCAGAGTTGAGTAGTTACAAGAGAGATGATAGGCCAGACGTGGTGGTGCACATCTATAATCCCAGAACTCTAGGAGGCTGAGACAGAAGAATTACAACTTTGAGCCCAGTCCGGGCTACTTAGTGACTTAGTGAGATACTGTCTCAAAATAAAATAGCTGATGACATAGCTCAGTGTAAAGGCCCTAGATTCCAACTGACACCTGCAATTTAAAGAGGTTTATTTTGGTTCACAGTTTCAGAGGTTTCAGTCCATGGTTGACTGGTCCCAAGGAAGAGCGTGGAGGATAGGAAGCAGGGTGGGTTGAGAAGAGCCAAAGAGGAAGGAGCTGGGGACCAGATAGAGTCCCTAAAGTCATAGCCCCCACTACCCATTTTCTTCAAGTAGGCCCCACCTCCTAGTAACCTCTTCAGCAATGAAGTCATCGATGGGGTAACCAATAGAGGATGTCACTGCCCTCACAATCCAATCACCTCTCCAGGACTCTCTCAATCCAGTCAACTTGATAATCAAGATTGATCAGCACAAACTCAAGGTGACTTGGACCAACATGTCCTTAGAGTCTGAGAAGTGTTCAGATAGAGAGTGCAGACTCTCAGCTCTGCACCTGCTAGTTGGTGTAAGCAAGGGTAAATCACTCGCTGCTTCTGAGCCTCAGTTTTCTCATCTATAAATGAGAACCATCAGAACACTTGCTTTATAGGGCCAGGATTGGGATTAAGTGGGTTGAAACAAGCAGAGGCCCTGCAAAGGAGCCTGATAGCCAAGAATTCCCGGGAGAGCTACGCTTTAGAATCTCTGAGCCTGTGTTCGCTTCGACAGCACATATACTAAAATCCTGAAGCTTGAATGTGAACCGTGCTGACTTATTTGTATTTACGGCCCCTGGACCAGCAACATTAGTATCCCTGTACCACAGCTAGAAATGCAGACACTCATGCTGTATCCCGGGTCTGCTGAATGTGATTCCTGTGCCTACGAAGTGCAAGGAGTCTGTTTAAAGTGAAGTGTGGCATTGCCTGGAGGTTAAGACTCAGGTGGGACACGCGTTGGAAGACAGACCTTATTATCAGACGGGAGCGCGGGATTCAGGAGATATTCGCCCTGGCCCCTTGGATGCTTCTGGACTGGGTATCTCACATCCCTGCTTCTGACTCCAGGCGCAGCTTGAAGAGTTCTTGAACATCTTGGTCCCCATGCAAGGACAAATGCCATATGTTCTCAGTTATATGAGGAAGGCAAAAAAGTTGCTTTTGTAGGAGTAGAGAGTAGAATAGTGGTTTCCAGAGGTTGGGACGGATGGAGAAAGGATGGTTAAGGGGCACAGGGCACACTTGGATGCGAAGAATAACTTCTGATGTTCTGTAGCTCCATAGGGCAACAAAGGTTGGCAACAATTAATTGTATATTTCAAAAGAGCTAGTAGAGAGAATTTTGAATGTTCTTGGCGAAAAATTGTATATGTCTGGGGTGACAGATATGCCAATTGTCTATTAAAATGTCATCCTGTACCCCATAAATATCTATAGTTTTTATAGTTAATACAAATGTTTAAAAATTAAGTCAGGCATAGTGGTACATGCCTGTATTCCCAGCACTCTGGGAGGCTGAGGCAGGAGGATTACAAGTTTGAGCCCAGCCTGAGCAACTTATTTATTTACTGAGACCTTGTCTCAAAATTAAAAAGAAAGAAAAAGGAAGAGAGACAGACTGAGGATGTAGCTCCATGTAAAGGACCTGGGTTCAAACCCTGGTCCCACAAAAAATTAATTGGAGTTTTTAAATTTAAAAAAAATTTAAAGCCTGAGGCTCTACCCAGACCAATTATATCCACTGAAGGGGTAGAACTCAAGTAGCCCAAGTGATTCTAATTACAACCAGGAGTGACAGTCACTAACCCAGTCTAGCTCAGATCCTGTATTTGCTTCCCTTTCTCTGTATTGAAGGAGTCAGACTAAGGATTTAAACAAAAACCTGTTTTTAAACGTTTTTTTTTATTTTAAAGGAAGTCACATAACATAAACTGCTCCATTTTCAGGCAAACATTTTGGTGGCATTTGCATTCATGGTATTGTGCAACCAGCACCTCTAAGTAGTCACAAAACACTCCCATCTCCCCAAAGGAGCCCCTTCCATATCCTTAAAGGGTTGCTCACTGCCCATCCCCCTTGGCCAGCCCCGGTAGCACCAATCTGCTTTCTGTCCCCATGAATTTGCTTATTTCGGACATTTCACTGAAACAGAATCCTGCGACACGTAGCCTTTGGTGTGTGGCTGCTTTCATTTAGCCTAACGTCTCCGCAGCTCATCCACCCTGTGACACGCGCCACTACCTCATTTCTTCTAAGTCACATTCAGGCAGTAGCACACAGCCAATCAAAGCTCAGATACGTCTGCAGATTGGCTTCACGACCTCGCTGGGCCTTGAGAGCGTTTGGCTCTTTCGTGTGACACCTGTCAAAGCCTCCCCTGGCCGGCGGCCCATCAGGTTCCATTACAGAGGGACCGGGATAAAGTCAGCTGCCGGCTCCACTCAGCCCGCCTCAGCCTCAGCAGCGGTGACCCTGACACTTTCTTTTCATGGCCGGGCTCTGCGGTGTGGCAGGGCAGCGGCAAGGCCCTGACAGAAGCCAGCAGGCAGGAGGCCGAGGAGGACAGCAGACCCGTGCTCACCCCTCACCTGCTCCAAATGAAGCAGGCGATTTCTGCGTCTCTGGGGAAACCAGGTGTATTTTAAAAATCCTCAAAGGCTGGCACGTGACACAAAAAAGGGACAGAGGAGAAGAGGGACAACAAACCGGACTGCTGTGTTACAGCAAACCCTGAACTGGGTTCCCCCAAATAATGCAATCCCGTGACCTGCTATCAGGTTACGAGAAAGACAGACCCAGTGCTCTACAAAGTTTTGGTGTTGTTGAATACCAGCTCCCTCTTTGGTTAGATTCTCTGAGCAAGTTTGCAAATTAGAGGCTCTGAAAAGTCCTACGGGAAAGAAAACTATTCTTTTATTCAGTATATCTGATCCAGGAACTATTTCGCTATGTGCGTGGAGAAAGGGAACTTTATCTACAAATGTATCTTAGAAATCACTATACACATTGAATTTTTTGTTCAACAAATCTCTAGGAAGGACCTACTATGTGGAGGGCACAATTGGAGAGACTGAGGTTGCAGCAGTGCAAAAGATCATGACAATCCCTGCACCCAAAAAGCTTACATTCTGTTAGGTGGAGATAGATGGCATAATCAACGGCTCAAGAATAACTCCACCAGCCAGGCATGGTAGTATATGCCCGTAATCGAAGCTACTCTCACGGCTGAGGGATGAGGATCACAATTTCAAGGTCAGCCTGGGCAACTTTGCAACATTTAAAAAATACAAAGAGGACCAGAGATGTAGCTCAGTGGTGGACGATGTCAAAGACTTTGAGTTCAATCTCCAGTACAATGAAAACAAAACCAAAAAGAATAACAATACCTGAAATCTGCACTTTCTAAGACCTCTTCACAACCAACCTTTCCAGCTTTTTCCAATCAGGAATGGTGTTTCCCTCTTTGAGCTCCTGCAATATTTATGCACTACATATTCCAGAGGTAATTAATAGCGCTCCATCTACAAGAGTTCCCAAATACTGACACCGAATTTTGACAGTCTCTCAGACGGTTAATCCTGGTTTTATGTCCTGTTCTTTCAGCCACCTTGGCAAATTCCACAGAGAAGAAAAGGAATCTCTTTCTCCCTCATCCTGACCCCTGTTGTGTGAGGCCCAAAGGCAGCCTCTTCTTGAAGCCCTTCTGGGTGGATTATAATGAATCTCAACTGTGTCCATGGCCTTGTCCTCCATCTCCTCAACCTGCCAAAGCAGAACCACAGACAGATCCCAGAAACACGTGTTTCCACAAGCTTTCCAGGGGATTCTGGTGCATGACCTCTGGCCAACAGTCTCCATTGTTGCCTCTCAGAGCCTAGAATCAAGTCCCAGCTCCAATCTTTATTAGACTTATCAGTGTGACAGTGGGAAAGTTTCTTAACCTCTCTATGCCTCGGTTTCCTCATCTCTAAAACGGTGACACTAATAAGGACAACTTCAAAGAGTTGATATGAGAATTAAATGAGATTTTCTTCAGAAGAAGTTTAGCCCAGGGCCTGGTTGGCTCCAATCCTGGATAGGTCTTACCAGCAGAGATTGCAAACAATATGACCAAGAAAACAGACCATGTTGATCTAACTGTATCTCAAACTTGGGCTCTTTCTACCTGTCCAACCTTAATTCCTATGCTCTCATCTTCTATCCACTCCAGCTCTACTGATCTCCAGCAAACCCAGTTTCTTCCCACCTGGTTCACTGAACACAAAAGCACTTCTCTTTCCCTTTCGGCTACATCTAGATAATCTTTCCCAGACTCTTTTGAAGGTAGTGTTCCGGTCAATGGACTGTGAATGGACACAAGGTAGATCACTTCTAAGTCTGGCCCATAAAAATCCCCTTGTTCCTGCCCCAATCTACTTCCCAGGTGTCAATATCCAGGGCACTCCCAGAAGCTACATGCTGATGGTGGTGGAGCCCAAGTCCTGCTTTCCAGAATCACCATGCATTCAAGAGCCCTCATCCTACCTCCAATAAAGGGCATCTATTCTGGATTTAACATGAGTTTAGAATAAACTACCATACTTAGCATCTGAATGTTACCTTCCACAATAACCTACATAAGAATAACCAACACATTCTCTTAATAATAATATTGGATGCTTCTCCTCCATGGAAATTTCCTCCCCAAGATCTTAGCTTTTGCCATTATTCATACCTCTACCCCAAGTGTTTCTGATAGCAGCACTGGTCTGGATCCCTCTGATGATGGAGGCAGGGGCCATGCTGTGCATTGTAGGATGTTGAGTAGCATCCCTGGCCTCTACCCACTAGATGCCAGCAGTACTAGCTGCATAAATCCAGTGGTGACAACCAAAAACCACCTCCAGAGACTGTCAAATGTCTGCAGGAGGAGGGGAAAAAGGGCAAAAATCACTTCTGCTCGGGACTTACTGTTCTACACAAATGTCACCGCCTTACAACTTCCCTGGCTACCCCATCTAATTTCGCCCCCTTGCCTGATGGGCCTCACTCTCTAGTCCCTCACCCTGTCTGTCAGTTATTCACAGAATTTACCACTCACTGAAAATGCATGATGAATCGATTTACTTACTTGCTGCCTCTCTCGGCTGCTGGAACCTAAATCCCACAGAAGCAGGGCCCTCATCCATTTTGCTTTCTGCTTTATCGCCCATGCCCAGCCTAATGCCCAGCTCCTAGCAGGGGCTCCATAAATATTTGCTGAATGGACCAGAGGGGAATTGGATGCCAGCGATGGGACATGGAATGAGAAGGGAAGATTAGAACTCGGGGGAGAGGCAGCCTGGCATGACTCCAATTAACTGAATGATTCAGGAAGAAGAAAGGACTTTGAGTGACTGGGAGCGGAGTAAAGATCAACTGTGCAGGATGTGTTCGATCATCATCACACTGTCAACAGCAGCTCCCCACTGGGAGGAAGTGGAGTCCAGGCAGAGGCTTTGCTGAGACCTCTGACCCTCGAGGACCAGTCACCAGCTGTGGCCTGCTGACCCATGGGACCTAACAACCCAATCTGGGATTTTTCTGCCTTGTTGTAGTTAGGCAAATAACAAAACTGCACATAACTTGTGAGTTACTGCTGCTAGTTCATGCTCCATGGTGTTTCTGCCAACTGCAAGGTGAAGATGAAATAAACTTCTCTGAATTTTAAAAGTGATACCTGACTGGCAATTAACTGACCATTTCTTAGCCCTTCTCCTCACATTGCCAGCTAATCTGCAGAAGCAGAAGACAGATACTACAACAGGAGACAGTTTAACCATCCAACCATCCCACAGTCAGCTGGTCTTTGTTTTGCTTTGGGGGTAATAGTTTCAGTTGCTTTGAGAAAAGAGAAAATAAGGGTTAGGGGTGTAACTCAGAGACAGAGAGCTTCCCGAGCATGAACATAGCCTTAGGTTCCACTCCCAGCACTGCAAATATACATATTTGAAAGAGGAAAATAGAAATGAAAGAAATAAATAAAGTTAGTGAGTTTATTAAAAAGCTAAAAATAAATGAATATATGAGAATGATGGTTATAAAACTAAATTAAGTTAAATCAAAATTAAAATGTGCTGGTTTGTTTTTTCAAAGAGCAACAAACTCAGTAAGTTGATGAACCTTCATAGACTTCACCAAGGAAGAGATTTTTCTCCTGCTTGCTAACCAATGTCTGGATCTCAGATCAAATCCTCTTGGAGACAAGCACACCCAAATCCACAAAGGCAGGCAGCCCAGTGGTGGCAAGTTTTTCCTTCATTGGAAATCAAACTCTGTTCAGGGTAACTTCCACCCTGCAGGCCCTGATCTGTCCCCTACACCTACAGGGCACAGCTACCTCTGCAGCTGCCTTGATGGCTTATCACATGTGACAACAGGATGTGACCCTGTCTCTTCCAACTTTTGCTTCAGGATAAATATCACCAGCTCCTTCAACCATTCTGGAAGGGAAGAAACTTGGGAGAAGGGGAAACTTTGGCATAGATCTTCTCAATGGGTGGACCCCTGTTTTAGTCACTTTTCTCTGCTGAGACAAAATACCTGACACCCAAAGTTAAAGGAGGAAAGGTTTATTTAGCTCACAGTTTGTAGAGGTTTCAGTCTATAATCAGCTGGCTCCAAGACAGTGTGGCTTGGTAAAGGGGCTACAGTTCATGGTGGCAGAAAAGAGCAAAAGCAACAAGAGCAAAAAGCGTGGAGCACTAGAGAAGACTCTTCTGTCCCTTATATTATATGCAGGCTACCTGCCCTAGGGCAGGTGTAGCACTCACACCCATAATCCCAGCATTAGACCATGAATCGGTTACAAACTCTAGATTCAGATACCTCTGAAAAGCCCATCTCCATGACTGTATGAGGCCTTGTGCAGGAGGCATCTAGACACAAATCATAACACACCCCAGTGCAGCAGCATCACCAACACCTGAGGACTGATCAGGAATGCAGGCTCCCTGCCCCGGCCCCCAGACCTACTAAGTCAGAGATTCTGAAAATGAGGCCACCTGCATTTTTACCAGCCATCCTGGGCCACTAACGCACACCCAAGTCTGAGAAGCACTGCTTCCCACCAAGACAGACCCAGCAAGTTCCTTTAACATCACTGCTACAGTTTCGGCATGGTTCATGCCCTGGGAACTAGGTCCTCAGCATGACCATGTAAAGAGGTGATGGGACCTTTAAGGGGGAGGCTGGCTCCTCCCTGTCTGGGTCTGGCTTTAGGTCTCACCACATGATCATTTCCCTCATGATGCCATGGTGTGATGGAGCCAAGGCTGGTGCCACACTGGCAAGACTTTCAGCCTTCGAAACTGTGAGCTAATCAGTAAACCTCTTTCCTATATAAGTCACCCAGTTTTGGATATCTCATAGTAATAGAAAATGGACTAACACACTCAGCTTAGGTTCTCCCTCTGTAAAAGAAGCTACTAAAAGTACTCACATTACATAACGATTGTGAGGAATTAGTGTGATATAACGTATCAGGGCTTACCAGAAGCCTGATGAGGAGGTAGCAAAAGGAAGTACTGGTTACTACAGCCAGTTACTACTACTTGCTAAGGTTTCATAGCTACAGCGAGGAAGCGTCCTAACCCTGGTAGGGCTCTTCTTAGATTCACCTGTTGAGAAAGGGAAATGGTCGGAAACACACCAAGTGGCAGTCCCTGTTTGGAGTTAGAGTATGGAACTCAGGTTCAGGACACAGACACAATGCTGTTTGGAATGGGCATGCTAAAGGTATCCACCTTTGGAGGTCCAGAGCTCCACTGTCCAATAGAGTAACACATGGGAGTCCAATTACTACCCTCATTAGCTCCTGATCCCTGGAAATTCAGCTAGCTAAATTGAGGTAGTCTGCTGTAAATATGAAATACACATAGTTCAAACATTTAGCGTGAATTTTTAAAAATATAATAGAACATTAATATTTTAGGAGTAATTAATGGTAAGTATATGAGATCCTGGGTTCAATTCCCAGCACTACAAAATAATAATAATAATAATAAATTTAATATGATGACATGGTGCAGTGATTCTATTTGGGATACCCTGGGTTAAATATAACACAGTGTTAAAATGAATGTCACCAGTTTACTTATTTAATGTATCTAACAGAAAACTTTAAAACTCCATCATGGCTTGCATTACTCTTAGGTTGAAAAGTTGAACAACACAATTAAGTACAGGAGGCTGAAGTCTAAATCATCCCAAGGGAAGTCTGCAGCTCCTTTCGAATGTATTGTGATGAACTACAGGTGCCAAATGACCCTGCACCCTCTTGTCTCCTTTCCAGTAACATTGTCACCATCATCATACCTAAAAGGAGCCTGGAGCATTGGAGGAGGTAGAGAGGGAGGAGACAGGTAGGGTACATACTTGTCTTTTTATCAAGACAAAGGAGGTAGAGGGCTCTGCCACTTTCACTGGGACAACCCTTCTCTAAACTCCAAGATCCCAGTCAAAGAGCAGAGAAGACAAAATATACACCAGGCGTCTCTAAGATACCTCCACATGCAAAAAGAAGCTCCCACAGAACTGGGGTCACCAACGTTTTCCAGCAGAATTACATTCTTCTATAGATGCTCCACTCAAAAGTCACAGGGATGTATCTAAGGGCACAAAGAGGACTACACCTTGATGTCTTGAGCTATCCACAGTAGGATCCCTCAAAGTGATTGCCAAACCATCTGCACTGGAATCATTCAGGTACCTGTTTAAAACATAGAATTTCAGGCTATAGCTCTGCCTGTCTAAATAAAAATCTATGAGGAAAAATATTTGCTACTTATAGCAAACAAAAGGTTAATTCACTAATAAATAAAGAGATCTTACAAATCAATAAAAAGCCAACCCAGCAATACAACAATCAAAGACTATGGGTATAGGGTTCACAGAAGGAGAAATACAAACAAAGCCTCTTACCTTTATGAAAACACAATCAACTTCACCCAGAATAACAGAAAGGCTCACACAAATTTCAAGAAAAGCACTCTTAGCCACAGTCATGGAGGTCAGTTTGGCAACACTATCTAAATGTAAAACACATAGCTAGTCCTCTGAGCTAGCAAGTATCATTCCACTTATGTGTGAAATGGCATGTGGAAAAAGATATTCACTAAAGCTGTGTTTGTAACAGTAAAAGATTTCAATCAACTTCAATGCCCATCTAGTTAAAATGTGAATCGCCACACAATTAAATAATAGGAGGCTTGGGGAAAAAAAAAACAGCTCTAGCCATGTTGATCTGAGCCGTCTCTATGATATGTCATTAAGAAAAAAGTAAGCATGCAGAATAGTGTGTACAACAAGCGACTACATGCATAAATTTGGAGAAGCATAACACTCATTCCTTATTGATGTTACTGCAGTCCTGTCATGGGCTAGGTATTTTGCTCAATGCTCAGGAGATAGTAATAGACAATCATTACCATTTTTTATGCTCAGTGTAGGAATATGAAGAAAATAGTATTTATGATGAAGAGTGATAAATAACTTGAAAAAAATAAAGCAGGAAAGGGACTAGAGAATGCTGGGGTGGGTAGTGTTTTTCATTGCTGAGATAAACCTCTTAGAGAAGAGGCTTAATTTGGCTCACGGTTTCAGTTCATGATCAGCTGGCTCCAAGGCTGAAACAGAATGGCAAAAGGGAGCAGCAGAGGAAAGCCACTCCCATCAGACAGTCAGGAAGCAGAGGGCAGGGAAGAGTCAGAGAGAGAAGAAGGAGCCAGGATAAGAACATATCCTTCTGGGTCACACCCCCAGCGACCCACTTCCTTCAACTGGGCACCACCTCCTAACAGCACGTTCAGTTATAAACTCATCGATGGGTTAATCTCCTGATGAGCCGGGGCCCCTGTGATCTAATCACTTTCCAAAAGGCACTTTCACCTCTAAACTCATAAGCCTGTAGTGGATATTTTTGATTCAAGCCATAACAGAGGGAGTTGGGAAAGTTATCCATCAAAAAGTTAGGGGAGGCCCTTGGAAATGAACAGGACTTTGTGATTCCTTTAAGCAATAAAGGATGACAAGGGTGACAGCATGTGACTTTGGCAAGATTATCAAAACACCATGCACCTTGTACGCATTCTGCTGGCTCATTCAACGCTGGAACCCAGCCACCGTGCTGTACGGGAGCCCAGGCAGTTCACTCAGAGCTCCATTGGTAAACCCAGCTGAGCTTGCAGCCAGTAGCCATCATCTACCTTCAGATATGTAAGTCATGAGCTCCTCCCTCCTGGTATGGGGACAAACCAGGCACTCTGTGTCCCACCCCCAAAAGCTGATCTTCATACAAAGGCTACTGTTTTAACACCCCGAGGTCGAATTGGTTGTCACACCACTGCAACTAATTACACAAGTGTCTGTGAGTTGGCTCTGCCTTTTGGAACCCACAGACGTATAACTCTTGACCATATTATTAGTCTACACATCCATCTCCTCTGGCAACCTGTGTCTCCCTTACCAACAAGGCCATCGTGGGTCCTTGGTTCCTAGCATAGAACCTTCTTACGGGCCAGGCTCTGAGCTGGGCTCCAGAGATATGATTTGATTAATTCAAACAGCCTCTGTGTGGCACACGATGCCCACCACCCCTACTTGCAGATGAGACATGAGGTTGAAAGAGAACTGCATTTGCCCCATGGCCTGTCAGCCCATAAGTGCCGGAGAACACAGAAATGCCACTCCAGGGCTACTGGTCGGGTTCCACAGTCACACTCCAAAACAGTACACAACGCAGCACAAAGAAGTTGACAGAAAGATGAACAGTGAGATGTTCTGTTTGCTGTGGCCAGACAGAGAGAGGATGCCCTTTTGCCACACCTTCCTAGGAACCCCAGAAGTCAGCTTTCAACCCAGCTCAACTCTTACTGATGAAAAAGTTTCACTAAACCATTTAAGGACTTCCTAGACTTGCCATGAAAGGCTCTCCTCCCTGCAAAAGAAACTTGGCTGACAGGAAGTCCCTGAAGACTTACTATTTACATGTGAATTTCGAAACCATTCTAGTAAAACTTCATTAGGCTCTGAGTGTGACATGAGATAATGATCTGACTTCTATCTTCTTCTTTTTATCTCTTTTTCAATCAACCTTCTATATTCCCGACTTGAAATGGCACAGGGAATTAGACAGCTCTAATTAATGACTCAATAAATAGAGAGGAGGGGCCAAAGTTGGTAGGCTTCTGACGCTGAATCATGGGCACACATTTTGGCTCATAACAAGTTACCTTCCAATGGCAGGCTCAGCACATCATAAAGAAAGGGCACTCCCTGCCAGGGGCTGAAGTGTGGCTGTCACTGTTCATGGCCCCTTGTGTTTGTGTCCCAACACTGATTAAGAGCACACTTGATACCCATGGGACCTGGAGTAGACCTCTGCAGGTTGTGAAAATGGATAAGGAGGGATCCTCTCTCCCTGTAGAGGCTGGGACCATGCCCGTCCCTCTACCTTTCTTCAAGATGTCCTCAGCCTTCTCAGTGCGCCCTTCAAAGCCAAGGCGGGACAGAATAGGGACGATAGGGGTCACACTGCTGGGACCAAACCCCAATGTTACCGTTTGACCTTGGGAAGATTTTCTATTCCACTAAGTTTTATGTTCCTTGCTCAGAAAGCATAAAAGGAATATGCGATTGGTGGCTACAACCAATGACACTGAGGGTTGGATGTTGGCTGTGTGGCCTTGGGCCAGGTGCTTAGCCTCTCTCTGTCTCACTTGCCTCCTCTGCAAATTGAGAATAATAAAAATGCACCTCGTCAGGTTGCTGTGAGAATCAAGAGGACTGAGACACATGAATGGTTCGCAGCAGTCATCACACAGCACGTGCCAGAAGGGCTCTGAAGCTCAAGTTTATATGGTTGCTGGGAGAATTATGTGAAAGAGCACATGGCAAGCACTTAGCCCAGCGCCTGCCACCCAAGAAGCATCTGATAAATGTTCATGGGTGGTGTTGTTATTGTAGTGATTGTTGTTTCTGAGCCAGCCTTTGATCCTGTTGGAAATGTCCTGCGGCTGGTAGAAGAAAACGGAAGGCCAATATTGGCAGTGTGATTAGGCAACTGCCCTTCGAGGTAGGGATCTTGGTGTTCCCTGGTCTTGGGTACAAGGGTAGCAAAAGAGGAGGCGGGAAATTGAGAACTGAAACTTCTGCCCAATGAGAAACAGGTGGAAGAACTGGAAATGTTTAACTCAGAAAAGAGAAAACGAAAAAGCAGCATAAAAGGTACGTTCCAATAAGCAAATGTCACATTCTACAGAGGCCTTTGCTTATCATGCATCTTACAACTTCAAGTTTCCTCTCCCATTATTAGCGCCAGCTACTCCTCACACCTTTTTCCTCCAGAGCATCACTGGCCTGGGGTGACATCATTATTTATATCATCTGTTGCTGAGTGCTCAACCCCCCATCCATTCTGAGCCCTGTGAGGTCAGGAACTGGGTCTGTCCTGCTCAGCTCCCTGGGAAAAACAGTGAGCCAGCAGAATGGATGATCAGAAAAGGAGCCAATGGTCAGGAAGGAGAGAGAGAGGGAAGGGGTGTATATTGAGAAACTTAGTATACAGGACTAAAACCCGAGAGGAAAAGCTGCACTGGCAGCCAGGGTGAGTTCACACCAAGGTTGAACAGCCAGACCAAGCCAGCCAGGGAGAAGGCTGACTTATTTGGGAGTGAGCTTTCGGTCACTGCTGGTGTTCATAGCAGGCAGTTTTAATGGCACTGTTTCACCCCACAGGTGACTGTTACACACCTACACGCAGGGTGCAGCCTAGGCTCTACGGGGCAATCTTGTGCAGCTAAGAGTCTCCTGTCCCATCTGAGGTTACCCCAACATGCAGCGCAAAAGAAACTGGAGGATAACACGTATGTATGTTCACTGTCTGGACTCCTGGTGGTGGTTTCTCAGGTATATGTAAGAGGTCAAAATGTATCAAGTTGCATACTTCAAATTCATATAGTTTATTATATTTTGATTTGATCTCAATCAAGCAGTTAGAAATAATATCATCATTAAAAAGAGTCAATTAGAATAGAAGATACAAAGACCAGATGATACTGCCTGGCATGGTGGTGCATGCCTGTAATCCCAGCACTCTGAGAGGCTGAGGCAGGAGGATCACAAGTTTGAGCACTACTGGTCAATTTAGCAAGAGCCTATCTCAAAATTAAAAGGGTTGAAGATGTTTGCTCAGTGCAAAGGCCATAGGTTCAATCTCCAGTACTACACATGCATGCACATACACACGCACACACACACACACACACACCCCAGATGATACAAAGATGTCTGGGGCAGTAGTATAAACAGCAAAAGGAACTAATCTGCAAAAAAAAAACCATAAAAATAAAGCACAGTAGAAAGAAAACCAACAATTATACAAAATCACTATATTCACAGGAAAAAATAGGGTGTGACTATTGAATGGGACTTTTTAAAAAAAAAATTAATGACATAGCCAAAAAATAAAATAAAATAAAGTGAAAGATAAATGGTATAACCAACCTATATAATTTTATATTATACATATTTTATCAAAAATGAATGAATAAGCCTGAAATTATTTTAATTAAAATATCATCATATATTACTCTGGTAATTTTTAAAGCATTTTTTTAACACAGAAATGAACCACCATAAGATGTGAATGTAGGCAGAATTATGGGTGATTTGGAGTTTTCTTTTTTTTATTATTCTTTTCTTTATTTTCCAAAGTTCTTACAAACAGAAATAATGTTAGTATCTCAAAGAGAAATAAATATACTTTAAAATATAAAAAAGAAAAAGAAAAGAATGTAACCAAGGATCCCCTCACGGGTTAGTCCGTGGGGACAAAGAATCCAAGGCACCGTCAGGTGCAGCGACCTTGACCTCCCGAGAGGGAGGTCTGGGGGCACCGAGGTTATCAGCAGGCAGTGGGTGAGGCCGTGCCCAACGCAGATGCTGATTGGATTAGGGCCTGGCTCTGCTTTCCTCTAAGTAGATTACGCTCTTCTTGAACTTGCTCCAGTGGGTCCCGGAAATTCAGCCCAGGACAGTCCTGCGGTTTGTTGTCAGAGCTCACTGGAATATGTTTAAGCATGTAATAAATACATTTAGGCCTAATCAGATAAATCACTAAATCAGATGGTTATCTTTGCAACCAATTTGAAAAACAGGCTCTAGCTGCAGATCCTGGGGAAGGAGAAACAGGAAGAAATAAGGAGACTGGAGGCGAGGTCAAAGGTCAAAAGCTCACCCAACGCCTCCCAACACCAAAGGCAAGGGAGTACCCTCCATAGTCAACCCAGAGGCTCCACTTCAGAAGGGCATCAAATTCACAGCCAGACTTGGCTACAGCCAGAGAAAGAGTGAAGGTGCATCCGGGTACTACCAGGCACTTGAAATCTTTCAAAGGACCCAGTGTGCAGAGCTCACATTAGGTCATCGGGTTTATCTCCCTGCCCAAAGCAAAAGAACATTCAATTTCTTCACCAAGATCTCTGAAAAGCCAACACTACGTTACTGAGGTTTTCTTATGTCAAAGCCCTTCAGAGTTAAGACTAAGGGTCAAGAACCTGAAAAACAGATAGGTCTAGAGTCGGATCCTCTGCCGCTCAATTCCTGTGAACCTTGGACAAGCGACGTAGTCCCTCCGTGCCTTGCTGTCCTCATCTGTAAGATGGGAGAGTAACAGTACGTAACTCACACTGCTGTCAGAGGTGTAATGAGAAATAACATCGATCCATGGTGCACACTGTTAGCCCTGAATTATTTTCATAAAACTCCCTACCTAGCATATTTTTATGTGGACATACAACCTGTCTGGAAATATAAGCTGCTTAAGATCTTTTTCACCTTACTGTACCTGAGAGCCCGGCTCTGGGAGAGGTAATAGGGACAAAATGGACATGGCTCCTATTCTCAAGGAGTCTACGGCATTACGAGACAGATGTTAAATAAACACGCAAATACATATATAGTTTAAAATATGGGATGTGTGCTACAAAGCAAAAGAACAGTATATTCCAAGAGAAAACAGAGTGGGGTTATGTGGGGTTAGGGGAGACAGGAAGACTGCAAAGAAAAGCACACATGAGTCAGAAAATGAAAGTTCAATAGGAGACAACCAGGGAAAAAAGAAGGGACAGAGAGCTCTAGACAGAGAGTACAGCACACACAAAGGGCATGAGGTGAGAAAAGAGCATTCAAGGAGCCAAAAGAGGTCAGAGTGACTGGATAGGCTGACTATTAGAGAAAATATAAGACGGGAAGTGGTGGACCATGGCTGGCTGCTAGAGGGTCTAAAGCAGGGAACCCTATGATTTGATTTGGGATTTTAAAACATTAATCTGGCTGCAAGCAGAGAAGGCACTGGAGGGGAAAAAGCACGGAAGCAAGGAGGCCTGATAGGAGACTGCTGCCATCATAAAGCCAAAGATTAGGGCTGTAGTTGGGACAAGTGGGCTGACTTGAGATGGATTTTGAAAATAGAATTAACATGAGTTGGGTATAGAGAGCACATGACGAATCGGAGTCAGAGTCAGGCTGTGATAAATCTGGGTGGCTTCTAGGTTTCCAGGTTAAACAACTAAGAAGAGAAGAACAAGTTTGAAGGAAAAGGAGTAATTCCTTCTTAGACAGGCAAAGTTTAAGATGCAGGTGATACATCCAATGAGTGGACTCAGAGACAGGAGGAAAGCCAGGGCACTGTCCTTTCTTGGAAAACAAGAGAGGAGAATGTTTCCAAAAAGAGGAAGCGGCCCATGACGGTAGATGCTGCTAAGATGTCAAGTAAGGGAAGAGAGATGTGTCTCTGATTTCCATTGATATCCAGTGTCTGACATGAAGTAAGTTGTCAATGAGTATCTGTTGGATGCATGAATAAATGGATGGGTACACGGATAGACAGATGGGTACACAACTGTGGGGGGTGCGTGGTTGGGTGTGCACATGGATGATTGATGGGTGCACAGATGGTTGGTGGGGCCATGAATGGATAGACAGGTACACAACTGTGTGGGTAGGTGAATGGCTAGATGTGCACATGGATGACTGACAGGTGCATGGATGGATAGACAGGCACATGGATGGATGGATGAATGGATGGATGGATGGATGGATATTTTGCTAAGTGTCTATGTACATAAATGGATAGATATATAGATGTAGTGGTTCTAAGCACAGAGAACTCAGGTTAATTTCCCCAAGAAAAATACTTCCCCTTTCATCCAAGTATTTCCTTTGTCTACAGCATTCTTTCCACCAGCTTCTTCCTTTATGCATTCCTCTGACCTCTGTTCAATGTCACCACCTTCGAGAAGCCTAACCACCCTAGCTACCATGGCTGCCTCACCACTTTCTTCAAGTATTTGTCAGATTCTCTAATCATCTCATTTCATTGTGAAATGGTGTATTCCCTGTCTCCCTCATTAAGTGGTTTAGTCCAGAGGTTTAGTAATAAGGTAGTAATATGGGCAGTGTCCTTGCTCAGCATTTCTAAATCTCTGGCACTCAGCAGAGTGGCTGGTGCACAGGAGGGGCACCATGCCTAGATAGTAGGCGGAGAGACAGACAGATCAGTGTGTGAATGCAGAGATGGCAGGTGGACAGATGAGAAGCTGATGAGATGGATGATAGGTAGCTGAGTGCACAGGTGGACTAGTAGATGGATGAATGTGTGCATGGGTAGATGTATGCATAGATTATATATGCATGGATGGATGGATGGGCAGATAGGTGGATGAGTAGATGAGTGGGTGGATGGACAGATGAATGAATAGAAGAAAGGGAAGAAGGCTGAGAAGGGAAAGGGTGAAAAGTATAGAGGAAAATGGATGAATGCATGAGTAGATGAGGGCACCCCACTTTCTTCTGATTCCAGCTCAAAACAACTACTCCTTCATATGGTCACGCCCTGCCTCTGTCACTGGCTGTCGAAGCCCACAGTGC